>PHNY01019377.1:21307-37147 GCA_003724115.2 Anethum foeniculum
GTTAAGTTTCTTGACTCTAAAATTTGGTCAGATGATTGCAGATAAATTAGAGCATGTCTCATGCTAATAATTAATGATTAGATAAAATAATAGAGTGTAGAGTAAAATAATTAATAATTAATGATTAGGTAAAATAATAGAGTATTGCTAGGGGTATCAAATTGGGTACCAAAATTTGGTCCCAAATGATGTGGCATTGGTGATTTGATAATTTGAGATGTTTCAATTGGGATAATTTATGTGAATGCAAGGGGTCCACTATTATTAATTGAGTTGTAGCAAATCAGACCACGACACATGTCATTTGGGATCTATTTTGGGTACCAATTTGGGACCTCTAGAATTATTCATAAAATAATAATTAGCTGACAAATGTTTTATGTAAGGGCTCATCAAATATAGCCAAAGGAGTTAATCATAGTATAAATTTATTTTTTTAAATTTTAAAAAGGATAGTATGTTTTCTTTATTAATATAAATTTTAAAACTTTTTTAACTATATAATATGTATAAATTTCAGTCAAAATTCGGTTAATTTGATTTAGAAAAAGTCAAAAGTGGATAAATATTACGAGAGGGAGTAATAATTGTTAGAATACATGAAATCATGAAAAAAGCTTTTTCTCTAATAACTTTGAGATTTTAGAGTAACAAGTTTTCTAACATGATATTTAAATTCGACTCCAAATTTATGTCTTAAAGATGAGCGCCCATGATTCACTCTTCGACCTCGGGAGTGTTAAAATACAAAAAATCCTTGATCTTTTCTATGATATGTTGAGATTTTTAGCTAATAATCTGGTAAAATTGATGTGATGTTCTTTTGTTCAGAAAAAATTATAAAATTACAAGTGCATTGATTTATTTAGCGGTAATCAATAATCCTTTGAAAGAAGTGTTACACTAAACTGTAATTTTTTAAAAAGAAATGATCAAAAAAATTGGTTATTTAATTATTATTTTTCCAATTTTAGTATCTTTCTAAAAATATCCGTAAAAAAATGGCTTGCAACCAAAAATAATCACACCTTCTTTTTTCATTTTTATGAAAAGTAATTGAAATTGTTTTATATTGCATGTTGAATTTGATGTACAACTTGTTAAACAATGTATTATGCAACGAAGTATGATTATAATTACTAAATTTTAAAGTTACATTTATAATTGATTTGATTAATTTCAATTGTAAATAAGGTTCAAATTTGTAGTAATTATCGTGGTATTAAGCTACTTAGTTATACAACGAAATTATGGGAACGAGTTATTGAGTCTCGGATTCGGAGGATAGTTGACATTTCAGCGAATCAATTTAGTTTCATGCCTGGTAAATCAACAATTGAGGCGATTTATCTCATTCTTTGTCTCATGGAGAAATATATAGAACATCGTAAAGATCTTCATATGGTGTTTATAGATCTCGAAAAGGCTTATGACAGTGTACCAAGAGAAGTTATTTGGAGACGTTTAGAAGTTAAAGGGGTTCCGCAAATGTAAAATACGCATAATACAGAATATGTATTCGTAGATAGGGACATATGTTAGAACGCCAGTAGGGGATACTCATCCTTGGTAGAGATAGGACTTCATCAAGTATCGGTGTTAAGTCCATTATTATTTATAGTTATTTTGGATGTGATCACTCGTGATATCCAATTTGATGTGCCTTGGTGTATGCTTTTTGCTGATGATATTGTGTTAATAGCTGAGTCTAGGGGTGAGATTAATGCAAATTTAGAGCAACGACGTGCATTATTAGAGGTTAAATGATTGCATTTGAGTTATTCCATGTCTAAATACTTGTGGACTAATTTTAGTAAGACAATTAATAAGGAGGATGTGGCAGTTTGTATTGCTGAAGACCGGATTCCACTTACTAATCGTTTTATGTATTTCGTTTCTATCATTGACAACAGTGAGGATATTACTGCAGATATTACACAGTATTAATGAAGTATGACTTAAATGGAGGGCTGCTACAAGTGTGTTGTGTGATAGGAATGTACCTCTGAAATTGAAGGGTAAATTCTATAAGATCGTCGTTAGACCTGCATTGTTATATGGTTCTGAGTGTGGGCCATTAAGAAAGGTTCAAAAGCGGAGGTTGGAGATGGAAGTAATGCTATGCTGCGTTGGGTTTGTGTGGTCGTACAATGGCAGATCAGATATCGAATAATGTCTTTAGACAAACTCTGGGTATTGAGACCATTTATAAGAAATTACGGGATGGACGATAACGTTGGTATGATCATGTCCGGAAACGGCTTTCATCAGCTCCGATTCGAGGGGTTGAACGCATATCAGTCAGGGGGGAAAAGAAAGAGAGGTAGGCTGTGTAGGACTTGGGCTGATCAATTCAGTTTGGATATAGATGCCTTAAATCTCACAGGTGACATGACATTAGATAGGGTTGCTTGGAGACGGCGAATTAGAGTAGTTGAGGCTGTGTCTACTGGTTTACAACGTATTAGGTTGTAGAGTTTCTTCCATATTTATCTAAGTGTGTGTGTATGGGTGTTGTCTATCTCTATGCATATAAAACTATTCAAACAGGGCATTTGCATATGTTAACGTCTTTGTAGGTACGTCCTCCGTGCATTGCTATGATGGGTTCAAGTATGGTCCCGACCACTTTACAAATTCCGTTTCTTCAAAGTTGCTACTTAGTTTGTACGTTGTATGTCTATCACTCTGTATATTTGTCTTGCACTAAGCCAGGGGTATTCACCGAAACAGTCTCTCTACTTTTCAGAATATGGGCATGGTCTGCGTACATCTTAACCACCTGCTCTAAGCGGGATATAGTGGGTACGTTTAGTTTGGTTCAAAGTTGCAAAACATATTTTTTAAATATTTTTAATACAGTATTTTTGTAAAAAAAATTTATTTTTACAAAATAATTTAAAAGAAATACAATACTTTTACAATAAAATTTATACCCCTGTATATTTTTTCCAAAACCCCTTTTTTTCAAATGTAATAGAATCATGAACAGGAAGATTTGAGAATATTTGTTTTATTAACTTTGTTACACCCTCGTATCCCTCTCTAGAAACAGGAAGAAAAAAGTACCGAGAAAATCTGACCTAAATAAGTGGAATGGAAAGGAAGATAATAAAAAAAGTAAGTAAAATAAATAAATTAAATAAACCAAAATCTTTCAAAAACAGTAAAATTATTTGAAGTATAACATCCATTTTAAATTTACTCCAAAAGTAGAATAAAAAATACATCATGTTACCTCAATGAATCAATTAGAACTTATAGACAACCGGAAAATATGTTACCTAAAAATGGAAATTCGCCAGTTAATTTCCCCGACTAAAATACTACACGCTTAAAATATTGTAATCATTTAGCACGATTTTTTACTCGAAAATGTTAAATCTAGTGATGAACTGATTTTACAACTTAGCCAAAAAAAACAAAAGAAAAGAAGCCAGGATTTAGCATAGTCAAGTGCGCACAGCGCACGCACGATTTTATCAAGCAAAAACAAGTGGTGCCTAGTGCGCCGAGCCATGCTTCTTTTGTTTGGCCTATAACATCGCTGTTCCTTTTTCTTTTTTGTTTTTTCTCATTGTCTGCATTGTAAATTTAATTCAATTTTTTCTAAGTCGATTTCAAGCGTTCGAATTTAGGTAGAGGTTATTGGGTGGGGTATTCTGCTAACTCTCTTCATGATTAATCGAGATGTATTTAAAGTGACAGAATATATAATTATCAGAAAAAATAAAAATTAATTCACTTTTAAGAGTATTCTTCTGGTTGAACAAAATTCATATTCTATTAGATTTTTCAATAATTTAGGTGATAAGAACGTATCTCTTGATGATGTCTCATCGTCGAATTCTCACGAGATTTGTTAAAAAAATTTATTTATACAAGATACAGGCATAATTATTAAAAAAAATCGATAACTTAAATTATCTTAGATTCAATTTTCGATCGTAGATTCCAATTAGTTGTTGGTTGTATCGGATTGAGTTATCTATTTTGATTAGGTGATTGACTAAACTATTTTGACTAGAGAAATGAATTTAGCTTTTTTGAACAAAAATGTTTGGTAAATAGATGTTTCAATTATCTTGTATATCCATAAACCGAAAAAATTCCTTCACGTAAATTTTTCAAAATTAACTTTTTAGATTAAACCGCTATTTCAAAAAATTAAATATCAAACACTAATATTAGAGATTTTATTTGACCAAGACTCAAATGAAACTTCTAATTTAATTAAAAAAGCTAACATCGAAAGAGGTCATATTATTTTTTAAGACATATAAGTCACTTATTAACAAAAAGAAATCCTGATATTAATTCATAATACTTTTCAATTAATTTAAATACAAAAAATGGTACAGTCGATTCCCTTATCCCAAAACGTCAAATGTAAAATCTCGAATTACCCAAATTTAACAGATACTTTTGCCAAACTAGGCAACAAACCGAAACCAAAACCGGTACATATCAATATTAAAAGTTATATTCGGTAAAACCATCAATTAAATTTAAAAAACTAATTTTTTTATCAAAAAGCTAACTTTCAAATAAGGTTGTATTATTTTTTAAGGCATATAGAGGCTTACTTATTAACAAAAAGAAATCTGACATTAATTCTTACTCCCTCCGTCCCCCTGAGTAGTATACATTAGGGGACGGGGGCTCGACACGCATTTTAACGCTCATTTATAACATAGGTACATAAATAATTTTAAATTATTTTTTTTCTAAATAAAAGTATAACACATGAAGTTTAATTCAGAAAAAAAAAATTTTAAAAATGAATTACGGAAGTATACTTTATATTCACCTTAAAATGTGTTTCGAACTTTAAAAAAATTATGTATACAATTCAGAGGGATATAGAAAGTAATACATTTCGATTAATTTAAATATAAACAATGGTACAATCGATTCCCTTATTCCAAAACGTCAAACGTAAATCTCGAATTAACCAAATTTAACAGATACTTTTGCCAAACCAGGCAACAAACCAAAACCAAAACCGGTACATATCATTACCTCACTTTTATGAGTTTATCCATCTTTTAGCATCTCCAACACACAAACATTCTCAAACTTCCAAAAATCATAACCAGTACACCAGGACACAGGAATATCCACCAGGATTCAATTCAATGGCAAATCCCTCCCAATCCCCGGCCTCCATTGACCCCAACAGTGGCTACAACTCCGCTACCAGAACATTCCACAGCCTCCGTCCACCTGTCATACTCCCTCCACCTTCACAACCACTCTCCATTACTCAATACGCATCTTCTCTCCTCGACTCCTCCACCTCTTTCTCTCCCGAAACCACCTCATTTCTCATCGACTCAGCCTCCGGAACTCGTGTTTCGTACTCTCAGTTTGTCGAAAAATCGCGGTCTCTCTCGGCCTCTCTGCTGTCTAAATTCCCTGAGCTGACGAGCCAGAAACAGAAAGTTGCTCTTATTGTTTCTCCGCCTTCTCTGCATGTCCCAGTGCTGTACTTTTCCCTCATTTCGGTAAATGTTATTGTTTCGCCTGCTAATCCGTTATCGACTCGGTCAGAAATGTCACATCTTGTTGAGCTGTGTAAGCCTGTGATCGCGTTTGCTACCAGCTCAGTTGCGAAAAATATACCAGCTCTACCTCTTGGAACTGTCCTGATTGACTCGCCTGAGTTTCTGTCGATGTTAAATTCATCGAAAACATACGAAATTCCTAGGCAGGTTTTTATATCTCAGTCTGATACGGCTGCCATTCTGTACTCGTCTGGTACGACAGGACGAGTGAAAGGAGTGGAGTTAACTCACAGGAATTTGATCACTGTTATTGCTAATATGTATCATAACAAGAGAGAATCGCCTGATGGCGAGGAATTGAGTGTGGCGTTGTTTACGCTGCCTTTGTTTCATGTGTTTGGATTTTTTATGTTGATTAGGGGATTTGCATTAGGAGAGAGTTTGGTTTTGATGGAGAGGTTTGATTTTGTGAAGATGTTGGAGGCGGTGGAGAAGTATAAGGTTATGTATATGCCCGTTTCTCCTCCGCTTGTGGTGGCGTTGGCTAAGTCTGATTTAGTCGGGAAGTATGATCTTAGCTCACTCAGGTTGCTTGGTTCTGGTGGAGCTGCACTTGGTAAGGAAACTTCAGAGAGATTCACGGCTAGGTTCCCAAATGTAGAGATATCTCAGGTACGGTTAGTAGAGTATTGATAAACATTGATTTTAAGTTTCACGTTTCATTATCATGTTCTTGTTGAGTCATTTTAAAATTTACTGAGATGTGATAAAAACAAATGTGCAAGTTAAGAAGATTGAATTTCAAAAGATGGATCACTTTAGATCATCTAAGGATGAATCAAATTGTGTTTGCTCAAGTTTTATCTATGTAAACCATGTAGATTATTATGTCCATGTCATTTGGAGTTTTATCTTGGTAGATTATGTTAACTATCAAGGCATGTTTGAATCGTATTCTGGACGGTGTAAATAAGTTGCCAGCTGATTAGCCGAATGATCTAAACTGTAGTAAATTTGGGTTTCTAATATTAGTATATATTGACTAGTAATTATAGTATGATACTGTCAGACAGTTGATGAGGGGTTTGTAATTGTTTATATGAAATTATTGCTAAGGAGTTTCTTATTATTATCTCTTAGAAATGTTTGTCGCCAATATTAAATTGCTTGGACTCTGACCTTTCGGGATTGTCCCTGACCATTTTGCTTTGTTTGATATGATCTGTAATTTGTATTTTAGCTGCTTAATCTTTGTTGTTAAGCGTGTTTTATTATATTCTAAGATGCTCAAATTTACCTACTTGAAGGTCAGATGCAATTGTTTATAATTGTTACAATAATGAAACAAGATCCAACCATAAACCATGTTCTCATTTCCCAAGTGTTTTCCATTAATTTATTTTTGTGGGATCAACGTCAATCAAAAGTAAAGTTTACAGTGTGGCATACTTACACTAAGCATGACATACAATGGAAGAGTTGATAACACTTTATACGACTAATTTTATTGGTTTTAGCCAAATTTTCGGTCATGTAGCAGAACTTCAGTAGTTATATTATGTTTCATTCATAAGTTCAAACAGGAATTAATGTCCTACTTTGTGTTTACAATTTTTAGAACTTCGAAAAAGTCAGAAGACTTGACTTAAAAAAAGGAAGGTTAATTGCATATTTTTGTGAATCCAGTAGAGCTTTAGTATTTGACTATATGATTTGAGAAATCATAAGCAATGCTAAGGCCTACAATCTAATACATAATTACGATAGGATCATCGACTTTTATGCATCATGTTTCTCTTTTTCTTGTAAATTATTATTTTTTATTGTGATCATACATTCAATGCTATTTTGGACTCAGGGATATGGTATGACTGAGACTGGGGGAGCGGCAACTACAATGTCTGACCCAGAGGAGACTAAACGGTATGGATCTGCTGGTCGCTTAGCAGCAAACATGCAAGGTAAAATAGTTGATCCTGGAACTGGTGAGGCCCTACCACTTGGACAGCAAGGGGAGCTATGGCTGCAAGGACCTAACATCATGAAAGGTGATGCAATCAGTATTATACTTTAATGCTTATTGTGCTTATTGTTGTGTACAATTTTTTTTTTTGTAATTTTAGAGAAGTACTGATGTTGCATAGCTAGCACCAGTCATGTGGCTTTTAAAGATAAGAATTCCTAGCTTCCAAGAGATGATTGTAGTGTTTACTATTTCTTTTTGGTCCAAAATATTTCCTTTGAACTATGCAGTCACATGTATAGATATATCTCATATGTGCTACCTTTCAAGATATTTAAGAACATATACTTGTTTAGTTCTCTTGAAATAATCTTTAGTCCAGATACTTGTAAATAATTTGGTACTCCTGGTGCAATGTTTATTTTCCAGAAATTGCCTTACTGTTATATATCCTATCACCCACAACAGATCTCAAAGTCAGTTTACAACATATTTACCTTATTCATGATATTGCATGAAGCACCATTTTCTGTATTAGTTTTACTTCTTAGAGAATGTACAGTGTCATACTTTTATCGTCTAAAAACCAACATTACTCCCATCATTTTTGAAGTTTTAAATGATTTCTTTTACCTTTTGAAGTGCAAATCCAAACAAGACTTTTCCTGGTTATGGTTGTATGTCGGCATAAGATTCACCTTATTAAATTGATGGAGTCACCATCTCAGATTGCAATTGTGTATTATCCATCTCACTTTCTGAGAAATGCTGTTTGATTACAGGTTATGTTGGAGATAATGCTGCAACTGCTGAAACTTTGACTTCTGACGGCTGGTTAAAGACTGGCGACCTCTGTTACTTTGACTCGGATGGATTCTTGTATATTGTTGATAGGTTAAAGGAGTTGATCAAATATAAGGCTTACCAGGTTATTTCATAGTTTCTGAATGCATAATTGTAAATAACGCTTACCAGTTTAGTTGGTCGTTTGTGCATAATAATTGTAAATCTCAATAAGTTGTAGCTGCAACTGCAACATCATGTTTACAATCATTGTATCGAATTTCTAATAAAGTTGCGAAAAATTGCAGGTTCCCCCTGCCGAGCTGGAGCATATAATTCACTCGATTCCCGGTGTTGCTGATGTAGCAGTAATCCCGTATGTATCTTTATTTATAACACACATCTCTAGTAAATGATGTAGCAGTACTACGTGTTCTCTCCCTCCCTCTCTCTCTCTCCCCTCCTGTCTCCCTCCCTCACTCTCTCTCTCTCATTTCTTATGGTTGCTGTAATGAATATTAAACAACTCTCAGTTATGCGTGCATGACCCCTTAAAAGCCGATTTTAATGTTGTTGAAACAATATGTAGCATAAATATATATCTTTGGTGCTCATCTTATTTACCTGTTCCTTTTACTTTATTTACTAATGCTCTTACCTGTGATCCTGAAATCAGATATCCTGATGAAGATGCGGGACAGATTCCCATGGCCTATGTAGTGAGAAGTCCTGGGAGCAATATCTCAGAGAGTCAAATCAAAGATTTTGTTGCTGCGCAGGCATGTTTTTTACTATGCTCATTATAACCTAATGACTATATGTGATGGATCAAACAAGTGATGCTGATGAATGCTCACTTATCTGTAACACATCATAACATATTAAATTGTTTAAGATTTTAATCTGAATACATGATAGGAGGCTGCTATTCAAATGAATGCTAGAAATCCTCTATTCACTTGGAGATTTAGTATAGATGTGCTGCAAGATTTCACGTATTTTACCAGCTAGTTAGCTGAAGCTCTGGGATTTTTAAAATTAACAAGGCTTATATATATGGTCTCTGAATATATGAATGCCATGTAGTTTCTTTGGAATTAGGAGAATCAACTTACAAGGGCGTAACTACTAGGCACTGTAGTTTATTTTATTTTAAAATTTTAAGGTGCAATTGACAGGCACTGTTAACCAATATATTTTCTTCTTCTATTCCATCTTTAATAAGCTTGGATTATGCATATGTACACCCTTCTATTGTTGTTTGCTTCCATCTTGTAGAATGAACATTTAACATTAGATGTTTGTGCTGATTCTTGTTTTATTCTCAGTTAGTACCGATACATTTCATCTTGCAGGTATCACCATACAAGAAGGTTCGACGTGTTGCATTTATCAACTCTATTCCAAAATCTCCTGCCGGAAAGATATTACGAAGGGAGCTGGTGAATCATGCCCTCTCTAAAGCCTCAGCAAGATTATGATTGAAGGTAAGACTAGTACTTTTGCACTTGACTAACTAATCTCCTTCCGTCATCCTCATTCTTAACAAAGTTTTGGCTCTGGTCCAAACCATAATTCCTTTGACTCTTCAAATTTTTAAGTTGTTCAAGGTGCTTAAACAAATGCTTATGCATCTTTTTAGTAAACCACTATTCAAATAAAATCATAGAGTACAAATTTTTGTAATTACGAAACAAGTATCATTTTTCTCCTAATCACCTTAAAGGCTTAAACTAGTTGAAAAGGTCAAACAACATATATGGATTAAAATGAGTCCTTGTCGGACTACATCTTTCTTGATCACTGTCTGCATTGATAACAACTTATCATTCGCCAACATTTTCAGCAGGAGGCCTTATGGAGCTGCGGAGCTGGAACGCACTGCAGTATTATGCTGAAACGCACCCAAAGCTGCTTGGAGACTAGTTAGCTAGACTAAGGTCGCTATTCTTTAACCGACTAGATTCGAGAACTTTGGTGATATCAGTATATCTAGCAAAGCTTGTCCATGATCTTTAGACTCAGAAGTGTTAGATCTAGTCATTTTATGGATTTAGCATTCTCTAGTGCGCTGGCACGAATTTATCAAGCAAAAACAAGTTGTGCGAAGTGCCAAAGTCATTTTTGCCTAATCTTCATGGCCGCTGTTACTTTCATTGTCTTTCTGGCTATATTAAAATCAAAATTAATTGACTTAAACTTTTTTTTAACTAATTTGTCTAATCAACTTTATGACTATATTTACCGAATACTTTTCAACTAAGTCGAACATTCGCAATAGTCCGACCGATTGAATTATTCAAAAATGTCAAAAATAAAATATATTTTTTTCGATAATTCAGTGTCTGGGCCAGCTTGCGTGCACCTCGACTAATCTGAAGGACTAGCACACTCGTACCCCTCGAATATGGCATGTTAAAAGTAAAATCTTGAATCCACAAAATTTTACAGATTTTTTGGTGTAACTAGACATTAAATGAAAACCAAACCAGTCGACGTCCCAACCGCTTTATGCTTTATTTGGGCATCTCCCACACCTTCTCCGAGAAATCCAAACTTCATTACCAGGACAGGATATTTTACAAGATTCAATGCCAAGTCTCTGCCAATCTCCGGGGTCTATTGATCCCAACAGCGGATACAACTCCGCCACGAAAACGTTCCACAGCCTCCGTCCACCTGTTCCACTCCCTGCACCAGCACAACCACTCTCTATAACTCAATATGCCTCCTCTCTTCTCAACTCCTCCACCTCTTTCAACCCAGAAACTACCTCATTTCTCATCGACGCAGCTTCTTCTGCTCGTCTTTCTTACTCTCAGTTTGTCGAAAAATCTCAATCTCTCTCGGCCTCTCTCAGGTCTCGATTTCCTTCACTTTCGAGCCAGAAAGTAGCTCTCATTATTTCTCCACCGTCACTGCACGTCCCAGTGCTGTACTTTTCTCTCATTTCATTAAACGTCATTGTTTCTCCAGCTAATCCGCTATCTACTCCATCTGAGTTGGCACATCTTGTTGAGTTATGTAAGCCTGTGATCGCATTTGCAACGACTTCAGTTGCGAAACACCTACCAGCTCTACCACTTGGAACAATCCTGATCGACTCACCTGAGTTTCTGTCTATGATAAACTCATCGAGAACTTACGATGTACCTAAACAAATTAATATATCTCAGTCCGATACGGCTGCAATTCTGTACTCGTCTGGTACGACAGGACGAGTGAAAGGAGTGGAGTTAACTCATCAGAACCTGATCACTGTTATTGCTGATTTGTATTATAACAAGCGAGCATCGTCGGGTGAGGAAGTATCGGGTGTGGCGTTGTTCACGCTGCCTTTGTTTCATGTGTTTGGTTTTTTTATGCTGATCAGAGGATTTGCGTTGGGTGAGACCTTGGTCCTGATGGAGAGATTTGATTTTGTTAAGATGTTAGAGGCGGTTGAGAAGTATAGAGTTACGTATATGCCTGTTTCTCCTCCGATTGTGGTGGCGTTGGCTAAGTCTGATCTGGTGGCCAAGTATGATCTTAGCTCGCTGAAGTTGCTTGGTTCAGGTGGAGCTGCGCTAGGTAAGGAAACTTCGGAGAGGTTCACTGCTAGGTTCCCAAATGTAGAGATATCTCAGGTACGGAGATCACACCTTCGAGTAGAGAGTATTATTTCCATCATATCTTGTTTTATGTTCGTACACCTCAGTTCATTCTAGAATTTACTAAATTCTGATAATTACGATACTCAAATCAAACGACAACGAGTAGTTTCAAATTTAATTGGGATCAATGAAATTGTGTTCGAATTATTTTCAAGTTTTATCTAAACAGTAGATGATCATGGATAATCATTTTATGTAGTCTGTTTGGAGTTCTGTTATGAGTGCTCAGCTTGACACCCCTGTGTATAGTGATCTTTATGAAAAGTTGGGTTGCTACTTGCTAGTACTATCAGAGAGGTGATGTGGGGTTGGTAATTCTTTAATTTCAAATTATTGCTTTGAAAAGTTCGGTTGTGGTATTAAATTGCTTAGACTCTGACCTTTAGGGATTGTCCTCCGACTAATTTATTTCCTTTGGTGTGCTCAGTGATTGTACTTTAGCTACTTGTTCTTTTTTTTTGCTAATTCCTTATTCTTTGTAGTTTACTATGGGTAATATTATAGTCTAAGATGCTCGAAATCACCTAGTTGAAGGTCGGATAAGCAATTGTTTATCTCTGTTGCAGAGAATAAAACAGGATCTTACCATGTTCTCACTTCCACAGAGATTCGTTTAAATTATTTATGCCATCTGTTGCCTCCTCTAGTACCTTAAAGTTGAATATTGCCCGAAGGATCAGACTTTTGAGTGGTCTTAAGCATGATATACATATTGATCATTCCTCATATGAAATCATGACTTCGTCAGTTATAGGATTGTAGAATAGTCATCGCGTAAATTTTCTGTTGTAGAAAAGTAACTTAGAATTACACGTAAATGTATTCCTTTCTCATTATTTTAAGCACTTTTTATTATAGTCCATATCTACTTGTTGAAATTGAAGAACTGATGTTGCATTCATAAGTTCAACTTGGGTTGTGCTCGAAGGATGTTATATGTTGTGTTTATGATTTTAGAACTTCCAAAAGAGCGAGACTTAGAGAACAAAGGTTAATAGTCTTGTGAATGTAATTCATCTTAATTTGATTGTTGGAAGCATTTGTCTAGAGGAATCACAAACAATGGTAAGCCTCTAGATGCATAATTAATTGGATCATCAACTTTTAAGCATCATGGTTCTCAGTTTTGATTATTATAGGTTATATTTGTGATCACGAATTTGGATAGCTAATTATGTTTTTGGCTATTTATACTCAGGGTTATGGCATGACTGAAACTGGGGGAGGGGCAACTAGAATGAACGACCAAGAGGAGAGTAAGCGGTATGGATCTGGGGGTCGCTTATCTGCCAGCATCGAAGGTAAAATAGTTGATCCTGGAACTGGTGAGGCCCTAGGACCTGGACAACAAGGAGAACTATGGTTGCGAGGACCTAGTATCATGAAAGGTGATGTGTTCACTCTGGAACTTTAATTCCCACTAGTGTTTAGATAATATTTCACAACTTGTGTAGGACCAAGTTTGTATTGCTTACACTTTTTACAATCTGTAAAATAAAATACTATAATCGTCCAAATATCAACAGCATTCACTTCAGTTGTGAAGTTCAAATGCTTTCTTTGAATTTATAAGTCCAAATGAGACCCTCTTTTGTTATGTTTGTATAAGATTCACCTCATCCAACTTGATTCAGTCATCATCACAACTTCAAAATTACATACCATGCATTTCAATTTTTAAAAAATTGCTGCATGACTACAGGTTATGTCGGAGATAATGCTGCAACTGCTGAAACTTTGACTTCTGATGGCTGGTTAAAGACCGGTGACCTCTGTTACTTTGACTCAGATGGCTTCTTGTATATTGTTGATAGGTTAAAGGAGTTGATTAAATATAAGGCTTACCAGGTTAATTACCAGTTTACTCAGACATGATTGTATATCTCATGTAAATTGCAACTGCAGCGTTAAATATAGATTTATTGTATTGAATTACCTGATAAAGTTATGAAAAAACTGCAGGTTCCCCCTGCCGAGCTAGAGCATATAATTCACTCGATTCCTGGAGTAGCTGATGTAGCAGTAATCCCGTACGTACCTATCTTAATGATATGCATCTATTTTACGTGGTGGTGGAAAATAACTGTAATGCCATAACTGCATATTAATTTTAACATTGTTTGACCAGTGTAATCTCTATCACTTCTATAGTTGCTGCACTGAATGATAAGCATATGCATACATGACCCGATCAGTAGTCAAATTTACTGTTTCTTGAACAATATATGATATTTAATTTTAGGGGCCTTGTTTGTATTCATGTCCCTTTTGATTCAATCAGTAATACTTGTGATCCTGAAATCAGATTTCCTGATGAAGAAGCGGGGCAGATACCCATGGCCTATGTAGTAAGAAGTCCTGGAAGCAATATATCCGAGAGAGAAATCCAAGATTTCGTTGCTAAACAGGCATGTCTATCACTAAGCTCATTAATATCTTAATGACTACAAATTGTGGATCTGTATGAGTACCATCGAGAAATGTTCACTTCTGTTACAAATCATTACATATCTTGTTGCATTAAATTCACTGATCTGAAGTATATGCATACCATTCTGGAAAGAAATGAGGTTGCTATGAACATGAAAACTAAAATTCCTCCATTGACTTGGAGATTTAGTATGAATATGATGCAAGATTCACATATTTGCTCCCAGCTATTTAGAGGCTCTAAAATTTTTTAAACAAATGTCAATTTTTAATGCCATAGATTCTTTGGAATTAGGATAATAAACTTACAGATGACTCATCTACTAGGCCTTTCGTAGTCTTTGCATGGTGTAAATTTCTTCAAGATTAGATATATAAGATCTAATGTTGTGCCGATTCTAGTTTTATTATCAGTTAGTATGATACGATGCACCTCGCAGGTATCTCCATACAAGAAGGTTCGACGAGTTGCATTTATCAATGCTATTCCAAAATCACCTGCTGGAAAGATATTAAGAAGGGAACTGGTGAATCATGCTCTCTCTGGAGTCTCAGCAAGATTATAATTTAAGGTAACAATAGTACCTTTATTAACTATGTATGGTTCTGGTCCTAAATTAAGTCATCTGACTCTCTAGTTAGCAAAATATTATATTTGTTTCACCATATCTTTCTCGACACTATCTGCATTAGTTTCATTCTTCAACATTTCCAGCAGGTGATTTATGTGTTTTCTCGACACTGTCTGTGGAATTATGTCGAAAACCACCTAAAGCAGCTTCTGAACTAGTCAGCAGACTGCCAAGGTCCTAAAATGGTCGCTGTACTCCAATTAAATTTGAGAACTTTGGTAATGACAGTATTTCTGGCAAGCTTGTCCATATATTTTTAGATGTTGAAAATTTTCTCTACTGGGAGGCACTGGAAATTGGATGAAAGGGTTTATGAGTTCATCTGATCATCTGATTTCGGACACTTTAGTAGAGAAGCTGTAAGCAATGTGTTTTACATATTTATCATTGTCAACAACGTTAAATTCTCATCTGTATAATCTGATTATTACTCCTATAATCTTGCGTTTGTTAGATGAACAATTTTAACGAAGTCCTACCAAGGGAATGTTAATTTTTGAATTCGTTAGTCGTTAGATGATTACTCCCTCCATTTCATTTTAATATTCCACTTTGTAAATTTCACACATATTAAGAAATAGAAATTATAATGTTCTTTTTCTCGTTTTCATGCAAAAATACAACTTAAATTTTACACACTATATTAATTACACATACTCCAAGAGCTAAATAAGTATATATACACACAAAAGCCAAAAAACACTATGAATTTTCAATTCCTATGCAAGAATATTTATTAGGGGGTCTTGTAACTTAGTGCATGTTTGGGAAATCTTATTTGTCAGAAATAAGTTACTTATTTCTGAAAAAAGTACATCAAACTGTACTTTTTTCTGAAATAAGTTACTTATTTCTGACAAGTTTTTGCATAT
>PHNY01019380.1:0-19352 GCA_003724115.2 Anethum foeniculum
TTGGCGACAACACTTGAAGGGACTTAGAAAAATTTTGGGTGCCCCCCAAATGTTGCTGGCGACAACACTTGAAGGGACTTAGAAAAATTTCGGTGCCCCCCAAGTGTTACTGGCGACAACACTTGAAGGGACTTAGAAAAATTTTGGTTCCCCCCAAGTGTTGCTGGCGACAACACTTGAAGGGACTTAGAAAAATTTTGGTGCACCCCAAGTGTTGCTGGCGACAACATTGGCGACAACACTTGGAGGGACTTAGAAAAATTTTGGGTGCCCCCCAAATGTTGCTGGCGACAACACTTGAAGGGACTTAGAAAAATTTTGGTGACCCCCAAGTGTTGCTGGCGACAACACTTGAAGGGACTTAGAAAAATAGTGGTAAAAAAGGTGTCGTTTGTCTTTGTTGATATGAATGAGGTGTTTAATGGTGACAAATGTGAATGATAAGTTATAAATGCGTTGTATAGGATACGAAAAGGTGTTGTTTTTTATGTGGGATATTTGAATTGTTGTGGGTATAGCCGTATAGACTTTTAGCTACGTCTTTATCGGGAAGTGGTGTATTGGCTATTTTTGTAGTTAAAAAATATGGACAAACGGCTAGGTTTGTCCTTTGGACAGTATAAGTGTTGGGAGTTGAACCGATCGTGGGGTGTGGGGTGCGGAACGTGGGCGCACGCGCGAGTGAGTGAAAGCCAAGTGGCCTAGCAGTTATTAGGGTAGAGTGTGAGATTGGTAGTATAAATAAGCGGTTTGTGTCTCTCTTATGAATACATGCAAAAACCTTTCATTTTAGCTTCTTGAACAACTTTCTTCTTCAATTTCTGTGGAGGAAAGGAGTGTGGTTGCGCCGGTGTTCGTTCGTCCGTGATTGTCATCTGCGAGGTTCGTTCTTTCTTTTTTGCCTTTTGTTTTTTTTGTCTTGTGTGTGGGTTTGGTATTGGGGTTTTTGGTGTTCTTGCCCATCTTCGTGTTTTTTTATGTGTTCTTGATGTCCTGCTTGTACGTGGTGTTCGTCGTCTATGGGAGTGTGTGTAGTCACGACCTGTGGTTCCATGTTTTTGCTATATGATGTATGTGTTTGTTTCTTTGTTTGTGTGATCTGTCTGTGTTATTGGTGCAATTTCTGGGTTCGTTTTGCTTTTTTGAGGTGTGTGTTATGGCTGTTTTGGGTTGAATGTTGTAATATGTCTGTATCTATATGAAAAAGTATCATGTTTTGGATTTTGATTTTATGTTGTTTGTGTTTCTAGGGTTTCGGCGGTAAGGCTTTGTTTGGTTGTAGTTACTCGCTCCTTTGTAATGTGTAATATGTTAGGATATTTGACGGCGTCATCTGTAGGCGTTATACTGATCTTGTTTTTGTTGCAGTTGCTTCCTTAATTGATGGCGGAAGGTGTCCCAGTGCGGCCGAGGCCTGTTCTTATAGATGATAAGGGGCAGTGGAAGGATGCTCTGGTGTGCTCATACCCAGGTGTGGAAAGTAGCGACAGGTACAAATTTTTCCAGACGATGGAGGGGTTGATGCGTGAGATGGACTTGTAGCCGCCACCATATGATGCTGAGAAAATGAGTAGGGAGTTTGGTGTCTACAAGCATCTCGATAGGGAAAGTTCTTTTGAGAATGAGAGATTTAGTAGTTTGGTTACTCGGTTATTTCAGATCGATGGTGGCTATGAATGGAGGCTTGCTCGTGACGAAGAGCGGTTGTACTCTAGGGATGCTGAGGGGCATGTGGCGGTCCCTATCTCCCACCTGAAGGCTGCGCTTAGGTTTCCGCTGCACAAATTCTTGTCTGACCTTTTTAGGTATCACTTTCGTTGCCCGCTTGCCCAGATGTCGCCGAATGCCATACGGACAATATTGTGGTACATCGCGGCTTGTACTAAAGATGGAAGGCAGCCGACTTTCAGAGCTTTCTTCTCCATGTTTTATTTGAAGTTGTCTGCTGTGAAGCCATTTTATAAGGTGAATTTCAACTATGCAAATGCGGTTGGTAAGCGGCTGTGGAGTTTTAAGCTTTTTCAATTTCCGAAAGGGATGGCTGACTGGCAGGAGGAGTTTATTATGGTCCGTGGTGGTGACTTGGCATATTTTTCCAATTTATCCGAGGAAGTAAAACCGGAGTATCCGCTTAGTCGAAAAGCGTTGAATGACTCTATCATTGACTTGCTTGTGCGAACCTTGAAGTCGCTTGGTAAGACCTGGACTGAGAGTGATTTTCATGAAAATGCCCTCTTGATGGAACATAATCGTAATTTATTCTGATTTGTTCCTTTGTTTTCTGTGATGTCTGTATTACGGCTAATTGTTCTTTGGTCGTGCGTGTTGATTGTAGTGCTTGATCCAACGAAGCCCGAGTTGCCTATTCTGGAGGGCGTCAATTATAATGAAGCTGCGGCACAGTTGGACTTTCTGGGTCAGATGCCTCCGCGTGTGCCTCGTGGTGGCAGGCGTAAGAAGGTCGCTGTAGGAGGGTGATTGCACGGTCGCGCTTGGTTGATGAGGATGCTGAGATTGATGTTCTTATCGGTGCTCAACTCGAGTCAATTCCCGAAGGTGTGGAGGTGAACAGTCCCAGCGAGGCGCATGGTGAGGTGTCGTCGCCTATTGTTGAGTTAAAGAAGAGGAAGAGGGACTTGAGTGATGGTAGGAAGGTTGGCAAGCGATAATGCTCGATTTATGAAGTTGGTAATCTAACCGGATGGGTCGCTTGCGCCTTTCATGGGAATTTGTTATGAGGAACAAAAAGTCTGGACTTGTGATCCGCCCATCCAGCGGTGTTGCGGTTGACAGGCTTGCTAGGGAGGAGAATGTTACCTATAGCAGTAGTGAGGATGAGGTGCTGACGGATGAAGGGATGGGCCAACGCAGGGCTGGTTACGGTTTTTTATTTAAACAAGGGCCTGGATCTTTCACCGTTGATTCGATGACTCAAGATGATTTCAAGAAGTTGAACAAATATAGTTGGTCGAAGATTGCGCGTCGCGCGCAAAAATATCATGCCAATGTACCCTGTTATTTTGTTTGCTTTTTGAGTTTATCTCTGTCGTTTGTTTTGATATTGTGCTAACCGTATGCTTTCCTCTCTTGTTATGGTGCAGGCTGCGTGTTACGATGCTGGTGTCTGGGCTAAGGGTGAGGCTTTTCGTCTTAAAAACAAATCACTGAGGGCTGAGGTAGCACACCAGGAAGAGTACAAGAAGAATATTGTGACCTCTTTAAGGGTTGTGGAGGATGCCAAGAAGAAGTATTTCGTGGAGAATGGTCGTTTCAGGCGGAAGATCATGAAGCTGAAACAAAAACGGGATGACTTGGCAAAAGGAATTGAGGATGCGGCTGTAGAATCAAGAGTGTTGAAGAAGGCTCGTGATGCTGCAATAGAAAGAGCTGTAGAGGCTGAGCGTGCATTGGACAGCAGGCCCACAGAAATGAATGCCATTCGCAAGTATAAAGGCAGCACTGAGTATAANAGGCCCGTTAGATGGCCGATAATGATTTGGTTGATATGATTCCGGATGTTGTTGCCAAGTGGAAGTCAAGCGACGAATATAAGCAGATATTGGATGAAAAGGTCAAGAGGCATGTTGACGCCGAGGTGCTGGAGAGGTTGGCTGCTGTTGAAGCCACTCACAAAGCATTGGAGGAGCGGGCAGCCAAGAAGATGGAGAAGGCCAAGAAGCTAAGGAGGGAGGCGAAAGCGAGGAGGAAAAAATAATTTCAGCTGAAGGGAAAGCTTTCAGGGCCGCCTCAAGGGCCGCTTCAAGTACCGCCTCAAGTGCAGCTTGAAGGGCCTAGTCTTGTTGCTTACAGCGACAGCGAAGAGAGTGGTGCTGTAGATGTCGGGGTCGCTGATGCGAGCGGTTCTGCTGCAGTGGTGGGTGAAATGGAAATGTCGAGTCATGCTACGGAATACTGAGGTCGTTATTGAGCAAGATGCTGCCGTTGAGGGTGTCACTGGAGGTTCTGAGGAGGTGGCGGATGGGGATTCACCCGTTCTTTAGGTGTTGCAACTTTTATTTTATTTTGTGTTTGCGGCTGACCAGGCATTATTCCTGTGTCCAGGGGATCTGTAAAAAAATCAAAAATAGATAGTTATTGTACTGGTTATGTTTCATGTTAGTCAGCAAAACTACTGTATTCCTAATGCTTTTGTTAAATCGATCTGCATTTTGTTTTGTCATGCTTAGCTATTTTTTTTTGTTCCTCCGGTAGAGCATGCGATGTTCCTAATCTGGGTACTTGCGCAAACTTATTTTTCTTTGCATTATTTTGCTTGTGCGGTGAGCGGAGCCCCTGTGCTTTTATTTTGCTTGGTCGGGGTGAGCGGAGCCCCTGTGCTTTTGTATATGCTTTTATTTTGCTTGGGGTGAGCTGAGCCCCTGTGCTTTTATTTTGCTTGGTCGGGGTGAGCGGAGCCCCTGTGCTTTTGTATATGCTTTTATTTTGCTTGGGGTGAGCTGAACCCCTGTGTTTTTATTTTGCTTGGTCGGGGCGAGCGGAGCCCCTGTGCTTTTATTTTGCTTGGTTGGGGTGAGCGGAGCCCCTGTGCTTTCGTATATGCTTTTATTTTGCTTGGGGTGAGCTGAGCCCCTGTGCTTATATTTTGCTTGGTCGGGGTGAGCGGAGCCCCTGTGCTTTTATTTTGTTTGGTCGGGGTGAGCGGACCCCCTGTGCATTTGTATATGCTTTTATTTTACTTAGGGTGAGCTGAGCCCCTGCGCTTATATTTTGCTTCATACTTGTAAAAATTTGGAAAACTTGTCTGTAATTTCATTGATATCCTTTCCGTATAACCGATACATGGGCGGCTGCTCTTTTGTTAATCAGAGCTAGCACCTTTAGGTATACATTGTGTTTAGCGACTACTGGTAGTATTTCCTTAGCTTTTCTCCATGCCAGGTGTTGTTGACTTCTGTTCCGTCCATCTACTCTAGGAGGTATGAATCCGGCCTTAACACTTCAATCATTTTATAGGGTCCTTCCCACTTTGGCATGAGCTTTCCTGTGTGGCGTGGGTCTGAGGCTTCTGTTGCTCTGTTGACTAAGTCACCCACAATAAATGTTCTGATTCTCATCTTCTTGCCGAAATATTCCCTTGTGTTTTCTTTTTACTTATCCATCTTTTCAACTGCTTCATTCCTTGCTTCTTCAAGGTGGTCTAGATTTGTTCTGATTCCTTGCTCGTTTTCTCCTTCATTGAAGGAGATCGCCCGGTATGATGGGGACCTATTTCTACTGGTGTTAGGGCTTCTGTGCCAAATGCCAATCTGAAAGGGGTTTCGCCTGTGCTCGCTCTTGCTGTGGTACGATATGACCAAAGGACGTTGGGGAGCTCTTCGAGCCATTTTCGTTTTGAGGCGCCAAGGCGTTTTTCAATTCCTCGGACGATGATTCGATTTGTGACCTCGACTTGACCATTTGTTTGAGGATGGCATACAGACATTTTTTGTGTTTTACCCCGTGATCAGACAAGTATTTTGTGAACTTGGCTCTTACGAACTGCGTGCCATTGTCCGAAATGAGGACTCTGGGAATGCCGAATCTGGTGATGATGTGGTTTTGCACAAACTTGATCGGGTCCTCTTGCGTTATGTTCTTCAAGGCTTTTGCTTCTGCCCATCTGGTCTCGTAGTCGATGGCGACCATGACGTACTGAAGATCCCCTTTCGTTTTGGGGAAAAGACCTATGATGTTTATCCCCCAGACTGTAAACGGGATTGGCGACAATATGGAGGAGGGTAGGGCAGGTGCCCTTCGAGAGGCGTTGGCGAATAGCTGGCATTGACGACACCTCCGGACGAAAGCTTTGCAATCTTTTCCCATTTTTGGCCAGAAGTACCCTTGCCTTAGGATTTTGTGTGGTAGGGCTTTGGCCCCTATGTGATCTTCGCATATTCCTTCATGTACCTCTCGCATATAGTAGTCAGCTTCGTCTTCGTTTATGCACTTTAACACCGGGGTGGTGAGCCCTCTCTTATAGAGTGTCTCATCTTGGAGGAAGTACTTCGCCGCATTGAACTTTGTTTGCTTTGCTTTGATTGGGTCTTCTGGGAGTTTATTGTCTTTGAGATACGCTATGAGAGGAGCCGTCCATCTGCATGTTTCACTGTCTCTTTCCATCACTTCCATGTGTTCTATAGCTGGGGTTGAGATTTTTTCCAAATAGATTGTGTCCCCAACTTCTGCCTCACTGCTCTGAACAAGTTTTGACAGCATATCGGCCATAGCGTTGTCACTTCTATCTATCTGCATCAGCTCGTGGGTGCAAAATGAAGTCAGGAGCGATTTTACAAGATTCTGGTATTTGCCCAGCACCGTGTCTTTTGTTGCATAATCTCCGGTCATTTGCCGGATGACTAATTGTGAATCACTGAAGATCGAGACATGCTTTACTCCGAGGCTTTTTGCTAAGTTCAAACCTGCTATGAGGGCTTCGTACTCTACTTGATTATTGGTTGCTTTGAAGTCAAGTTTGATTGTTTGTTTCACTTAGAAATTCTCAGGGCTGATGAGGATAAGCCCTGCCCCGCTCCTGCTAGAAGTTGATGATCCGTCCACATATAACTTCCATTTCACAGCGCTTGGAGATGATGGGGTCGCGCCTTCTTCTGTTGCTTTTGCTTCATTGAGATCTGTTTTCCTGCTGAAAGAGCATTCGGTCACGAAGTCTGCCAGGGCTTGTGCCTTGATTGTTGTCCTTGGGAGAAAAACTAAGTTGAACTAGCTAAGTTCTACCGTCCAGTTGATCATTCTTCCCGAGAGGTCTGGTTTGTGCAACATCTTCCTTAGAGGTTGATTGGTTATTATGCAGATCTCGCGACCTTGGAAGTAATGGCGTAGCTTCCTGCTGGCTGTTATGAGTGCTATCGCGAACTTTTGCACGTTTGGGTACCTCGTTTCAGCATCTTTTAGGACATGGCTAACATAGTACACCGGCCTTTGTGTGTTCTCTGTTTCCCTGACGAGGAATGCATCCACAGCTCCGTCTAAAGAGGACAAGTAAAGGGACAACGGCTCCATGGGGGGAGCGACAGCTAGGAGAATCGGAGAGGAAATATAACGTTTGAGTTCCTCAAAGGCTTGTTGGCATTCCTCCGTCCAAGTGATGGTGTTTGATTTGGCAGCTCCTTTGAGGGTGTCGAAAAAGGGTAGACATCTCTCTGCCAGTTTTGAAATGAATCTTCATAGTGCTGCTAACCTTCCTGTTAACCTTTGTATGTCCCTTATGGTTTCGGGGGCTTGCATGTCCATGATCCCTTTGATTTTTTCTGGGTTTGCCTCTATTCCTCTGTAACTGACGATGAATCCAAGGAATTTTCCTGCGTCGAGAGAAAATGTGCATTTGTCGGGATTCAGCTTCATATTGTGCTTCTGGATCGTAGTAAAACATTCTTTTAGGTCCGCTAGGTGTGATTCTTGCATGAGTGATTTCACAATGAGATCATCTACATAGGCTTCCATGTTCCTCCCCGGTTGGTTTGCGAAGACCTTGTTGATCATTCTCTGAAATGTTTCCCCTGCATTGATGAGGCCGAAAGGCATGAACTTGTAGCAATATACGCCTCTATGTGTGATGAAAGAGGTCTTTTCCCTATCCTCGGGAGCTATCTTGATCTGGTTATAACCTGAGAATGCGTCCATGAAGCTGAGCATGGTGTGGCCTGCAGTGGCATCAATGAGTTGATCTATACTGGGCAAGGGATAAGGTTATTTTGGACATGCATCGTTAAGATCGGTGTAATCAACGCAGACCCTCCATTTCCCATTTGCCTTTTGACGAGGACAACATTCGCCACCCATTTAGGGTAAGTGACCACATATTAGGTCCGCTTCCAGCAGCTTCTCTATTTCCACATCGATCGCTTTCTGTCGTTCAGGAGCGAAAGCTCTGCGTTTCTGTATTTTGGGTGTTCTAAGCCGGGCATGTCACAAGGGCTCCATGCAAAGACATCCGCGTACTCGCGGAGCATGTTGGTGAGTTTTTCTTAAATTCAGGTTCTAAGCAGGCGCCTATGCTTACTTTCTTTGTCGGGTCTCCTGGAATCACTTCGACTGTCTCTGTTTCAATAGATGGCGACAGCAGGGGCTTGTATTCTTTCAAGAGGCATTTCTTTAGGTTTGCGTCGATTCTTGGGGGATCTTCTTGAGTGGGATCATGTGTTTCTATCATTTGCACCTCTTTCTTTCTCTTTGAAAGAATTTTCTGATGTTATAGGTGTCTCTTTCTTTTTTCTTGTTTTCGCCTAGTAGCGCGCTCCCGTTTGATGTTGCTAGGTTCGGTCGCGGCCAAAGCTAAGGCTATGCCATGGCACCGCTTTGAAATTTTGAGGTCCCCTTTGATTTCTCCGACTCCATTTGGCGTAGGAAATTTGATTTTGAGGTGAGTAGTCGATGTTATCGCTCTGAATATGTTTAAGGTGGGTCGGCCCAGGATCATGTTGTAAGAGGAGGCTATGTTGATGACATAGAACTTGACTGTTCGGCAGACCCGTTTTGGATCTTTTCCGAAGTATACTGGGAGTTTCGCCATTCCAGCAATGTGCACGGTGTTGTTTCCATACCCATAGAGAGGTGTTTCGTCAGGGCATGGTTCCAAAGTGTGGTCGCCTAGTTTGAGCCTATCCCATGTGCGCTTGAAGCATACGTCTACAGAGGATCCTTTGTCCAAAAGTATTCTTTTTACTTCATTTTCGCCTACGTCCAGAGTGATCACAAGAGCTTCGGTGTGGTCCGGGTCGATCCCTTCATAGTCATCGTCAGTGAAAGATATCGTCGCTCCCTTGTTTCCGCGGGTGATGGTGTAGATTGTGTGCTCAACTTGATCGGGAGGGAGCCGTGGTCCCCCAAAGACGGTATTTATAATATTCTTGTTGCCGACATCGCGTGGCGGCGGTGTTGGAAATTGTCTCGGAAGATATTGGTTCAGGTTTCCTTGCTTGATCTATCTCTCGAGGAAGTATTTGAGGGCGAGGCAGCTTTCTATTGTGTGGCCATGAGTTTCGTGGTACTCGCAATGCCTATCTTTGTTTCTTTCGTCTGGGGTCGTCCACATGGGCGGGGGAGGTCGATAGAAGGGCTTTCCTTTTATTTCTGCGAGGATGTTTGCGCGCGGCATGCTCAGGGGAGTCCACTTGGTGTACAGCTAGGCCCAATCTATCCTTCACGTCGCTGGAGGTGGGTTTTGTTTGTACAGGTCCTTGTGTTGTTTGCACTTGCAGCGGGGCGGCAGCAGGCTTTTCATGGTGTGAAAAAGAGTAGCTCTCTCTGTGGACGTAAGGGTGCCTTGGAGGTAGCGGTGGTGGAGCCCTTGACTGTTTAAGGACATTTAGTGACTCGATCTCGTTGATTGCTTAGGATGCTAGGTCGTATGCTTTGGCGAGGGTTGTGGGTTGGACTTCCATAAGTTTGCATACATACTTCTCGCATTCGTATGGGTTGAGTCCCTTTCTCAGATGCACAAGGGCTTTAGTCTCGTTCACACATACCACTTTGTTTACCGCTTCTTTGAATCGGTCTATGTACGCTTGAAGGCTCTCTGTGTTCCTTTGAGCTATGGTTTCTAAGAACACAGTGTGGACTTCGTGGGCTTGGTTTGCTTTGAATTTGTTGAGGAATACTTTCCGCAAGTCAGACCATGAATCTAACGACCGGGGTGGCAAACGGCAAAACCATCATTGGGCCCCGCCTCGCAGAGTTGCGGCGAAGAAACGACAACGGGTTCAAATTAATGTGCTTAATGTGTCGATGCTTGCGCTCATTCTCAAGTCTTTTTGTGAAGGGGGATTCGTTCGTTTCGGAGTTGGTTCCGCCCTCTAACTTTCGTTTGAATTCTAATATGGTGTTAAGCATGTCAGCGTTAGTGGGCTGGGCACTTCCCGTGTGATTTTGCGGTTCAGGTGATCTTTCCTCCCTCATTCCTTCTTTCTCGAGGCGCCTTTTTGCTCTTTCGTATTCCGCTTTCTTTTCTTCAATGTCTTTTCGGAGATCTCTTTTCCTCCTATTCTCCTTCCAGGTTTCGGGTCTGTGCTGGGGGCCTTCGTGATTTTTTTGGTTGGTGCCTTGAGATGGTCCCAGGCGGGAGAATGCGGAATTGGCTCTCCTGGGTTGACTGTGTGCTTCACTTTGTTCATTTTCCCCGTGTTGGTTGAGCTGTGAATCTCTAGGATGAGGGGGATGTTGTGACCCCTGTGGTTGTGGGAAGGCGGTAGCGACGCGGAGTAAGGCTTTGACTTGAGCTTGGGTGTACCCCGTGAGATCCAGATGCAAAACCAGGCTGGTTTTGGAGCCTCATAGGGTGGTTTGTCTCGTCGTTTGCAACATTGAGGGTCAGATTGAGGTTATGTGCTGGATTTGCGGCTATGGCGGGGTTAGCTGGTTGGGAAGGTGGTATTGTTCTTCCGGAGGGAGTGAGGTTTTCAACCACCACTCTGTCTCCTTCATCGTTGGGACGGTTGTTACGTGAACGTGTTTTTGCCATGAGGAATGTTGGCGTAAGGTGTGCTCGGTAAGATGTTTGATTTTCTGGTTATGCTGGCCGGAAAAGTAGAGCTTTCAGGTGAGGAACTTCTTTTTCTTTCAAGAGCCCTCCTTCTAGCGCCAAATGATAAGTCGAATTCCCGACCTACCAGAATTTCCGCCTTCTCTGAGGTGCCTACGTACGGTCAGGGGGCCTGCAAAACAATGCTTTAGGGGGGTGGTGACCGTCAAGCACCTCCGGCGTGATAATCAGTATTTGAGAGGGTAATAAGGTTTTGGGTTGGAGAATATATTTGCTTGTGTGTGTTGTGCTTAATTGAGTGTGTGTTTTTAATGATGTTTACCTTGGTATTTATAGGGGTTCAGGGTACCTAAATTTGTCCGTCGGATACTTGGCGGTTTTCCTTTTGGAGTTGGGTTGAGTGGTGTGGCTCTCATTTTCCCAGTCCGTTTGTCACGTCCGGCCGCCAGCTGAGGGTGCTCATTTTTGTCCAAAGGTTGTTGTGGGGTTTACTGTTGCTCCCGGAGGGTTGACGGGGTTTTGATTGCTGGATATGACTTCTTCTGATGTTGCCACCCATGCATTGATAGGATGTCTCGATATTTCAACTTTGTAATCATTCACTTCTTGACTAAGTATATTTCACTAGGTCTTCGTGCATGTGTTTGTTAAGGTGTGGAGCATGCGAGTGTCCCCATTAGGCTGATTATAACGTCGCTCGCGTGTGTCGGTCGCTTGAGATAGTTTTGTCGCTTGGTGTTATTAGTGTTAGCTTGGCGACGCCGTGGTGAGTTCATGCGACGTTATTGACTTTGCGACGAATTGGCGACCCTCGAGGGAGGGGTACTTATCAATAATATTCTCATTCATAATCCCCAATGCCAAATGATATTACAATATATATGATGTTCTAGACGATCATCTTATTGGACCCAACTGAATGCTAGAAGCCCAATTCTATTCTAGCTCAGCATGAATACAACCCATACTAGCCCAATAATAATGTATAGCCCAAATGATCTGGTTCATGACATTCTTAACTTGAGAAAACTGTACATGAACAGTTTTCAACACCTTGTAAGTTTATAGTCGAGTGTAAAAACTTCTTTCACCATTGTGGAGGAATGTCCCTACTGGCGTAATCGGGGTTATATTCAAGTGGGCACATTATATCATAAAAGAAAAATTCTAATTAAAAAAATTAAATTGCAATGTTCATATAGGTGCCAATAAATTTCTCTAGATTTTCAAATATTTATAAAAAATTATTAGAATTGGTGAAATAGCTTAATATATTTGTGTATGTTATGAACCAAATTAAAATAATAATACAAAGTATTTTCACAATAAATGAGTTGAAGAACTTAAAATAACCGTAACATTTTTCATAAAAATATTATTAACAGAAACTCTAAGGGTCGTTTGGTTCGTGAGACGGTATAGGTTTGGAATCAGGAATCGGGTTAAGCTGGTATGAGTTTCAGGAATCATTCCTGATATCTTGTGTTTGGTTCATGTTCTGGAATAAATCTATTTAATTTAAATATTTTTATGCCATAGATTGAATCAAACTTTTATATGTAAAATTTTTGTTAAAATGTTTGTATGTTAGTAATAGTTGTGATTTTTAAATATAATAATTATTATTTAATTTATATTTTTAATAAAATTAATAACAATTTTTTAGTTATTATATTGTCTGTAAGTATAATATATAGTATATATTGAGTTTAAGTTATTATACAATTTTAAAAATATAAATAAATATAGGTAATTGACAAACTGTAATTTAAACAACTAAATATTAACTTATGTTTTTTTTTTTAAAATATACTTATTAATATTAAATAAAAATAAACATAATTCATTTCAGATTAAAAAAATATCATATTTAAGAAATGTGTTTTAAAATTTATTTAACTTATAAAAAAATCAATCAAACACAGTTTGGAATGAACAAAACCCATACTTCATACCAGAATTAGTTGAACCAAACGACCCCTAAGTAAGTTCAGAGGACCTCACATAACCCTCTTGGTGTCTCAGTCCCCGTGTGACTTTTAGTTTGGTTTTCTGGATGATGGACTCAGGGCGGGAAAAAGATCAACCTCATTGAATTTTTATAGGCGAAAAATAATAGATATCTAATTAATAAAATATATATTGCTTGTATACGGACCTTTTAACATATTTGTTTATATATAAACAGTATATATGGACATTAGGAATAATCATGTATTTATTGAAAAATTTAAATACTTTCATAAATAATAATTATATTTTAAACAAAAGCTCCTCATTATTTTACTCTGAAGTTGTATAGTTTATCCTACTTTAACATTACTCCACTAACAAATTAAATTAGTATTCTTTTCTTTATTTTACTCTTCTATAAAGTCTTCTCCTCACACATTCTATAAATTTTAACAAGTTTACAAAATAAAATATATTGTATTATATAATAAAATATTTTTATAACAAAATATAAAATTTAATCATCACTATTAAATTTTAAGGTATTAGTATATAAAAAATTGCAATTGCAATATGTTCAGTAGAAAAATTTCAACATATAAATCTATACCAAGCAATCAAATGGTAGTGATATTCTTTCTTTATTTTGTAATACTTGAAATAGAATCATGAATGCCTAGTGATTTTTTATCTAACAAATTTTTTCTTTTTAAATATTTAGGGCAAAACAAGAAGCTTACTAGTCACGGGTATTCCTTTGGAGGCAGGGGAAGATGACGTGATTTCAATGGTTGAGAATGACGATGTCTATGTCGATTTGTAAGTAACATAATTATTTATTGATTTTGTAACATTATTTAGTTTATTTGTTTTTATTCTTGATTTTAACTCTGTCTTTTGGAAACAGCATAAGAGGAACTACCCAACACAGGGCATATGTGACTTTCAGAAGCCAAGATGAATGTAAAGTTGCTTTGATGTATGCTGTAAGTTTCTTTTTCATTTCACTATTTATTGGGCCTTCCTATTTATATGCTTCTTATTTTATATACATATTTTTATGTTCATGTTTGATCATAATTATAAGTTTAATCACTTACTTTCTTACACTAGTATTTAGAATACACGTCATCAATCTTTTTAAAAAATTAATTCATCAGGAACGTAGATACCTAACACAATTTTCATGCATAAATGCAAAAAGAATAAATAATTTACAATTTACTTAAAACCCATAAATATTAAAAACAATTCAAAAGAAATATAAACATAGACATTTAGTAATTAAACATAATATACAACCGCATACAAACATTCCCCTAGGAACAATAAAAGCCTAAAATGCAACCCATTGGTACTGTTGCTAATTGGGAAAATATATTTAGACTTATCTTGAATTCAGAATTGGGAAAATATAAACCAGTTATCCCATGCAAGCCCTCAATAGGTAATTGTAACAGCACCTAGCAGCCGACCTAAACAGGGAGCCCCAACTTCAATGCATGTGAGTGTGTCTCTCCCACATTCATATAGATCTCGTGTGAATCAAAATTGAGGAACATGAAACATTGCAATGCGTCACCCAAAGATATAGCTTAGGGTACTATTCTCAAGTATGTACATAACAATCATATCATATCATATATATCAGCATGCAAAGTAAAACCCTACTATGGACCATGTCTAGGGGAGCAACACCGGGTTTATATCATTAAAAGAATAACTATTTAACTTTAATCAGAAAAGCCTAAACATACTATGTACATGTTAATTGATCAAATTATAATAAGAACGTGTACCCATATATGGTGAATCAGGATGTAAATCTAATCTAGTGAGAGAAAAGGATTACAGTTCCCATACCATAAGAGTGTGTATATATATATGTAAATGGTAATGAATGGAGGGACATGAACACATAGTTTAATCATAATAATTGATTATAAAGCTAATTAATTAAGCTTTTTAGGAGGAAGCGTGCGTGTGAGAGATGAGACAAACTTAATTGGTGTGGTCATTTCTTTCTTTCTTTCTTTCTTGCCATTTTGTTAATTAATTTGGCCTTTGGCGGCTCTTTGTTTTAGAGGCTAAGTTTATTAAACTTAAAGCTTATTAATCTCAACTTCTACTTGGAAATGCCATGATTTTCACGTGAAGAATCAATACACGTTGGTATTTTATACATACGTATAGTTTATCATGTACACATTTGTGTTATCCAACTTCGATTTGACATAGAGAACATATGTGATATTTTCAATTGTTTGTTGGTGCTGTTGGGTTAATTGACAGGCAGTTTTTTAATTATTTTTTTTGCCAAAAGACAAGTAGTTAGTCATATGATTATTAAATATTTTTAACAAGACACTTGTCATAGTCAACTTATCATATTTGTGTTGGACTATTTTATTTTCTTGTTGCTTCCATTGTACTATTTCTGTTTATTAAGTTTTTCATTTTATTAGTAGATATTCGTATATTTCAGAACATTAGTTTTTTGTTTTAGGTAAAAGTTTTGTTTAAAAAGTTTTAGATAGACTTGTAATAATTTTATAAATAATCTAATATAAATATGACTTGTAAATAATTTGACAAAATCAAATTATAAAGATTAATTTGATTTAGAAATTTGTATATTTTTTTCCCTAATCAATGTATAATAGTATATTTATGCACTGGATTTAAACAACTCCCATTACTTTTTGTTAGATTAGACCTTGCAACAATAATATACAGAAATTATAGATTATACATATACTTGCAAATTTAATAATTTCCTTTTCTAATGCCTTTACCCTTGCAACAATAATATATCATTTCTTCCTACTGTTACATTTCAAAATTTTAAAAAGAAAAAACACAAATAACATTTAGGAACATTAATAGAGTAGTTTTTTTTGTCAGTGCAAAGAGAATAATTTAATTAGGAAGATGTATTATATATCAACATTTTTTTGCACATGTAAACCTGCATGTAATTGTCATTATTCTAATAATATATAGTTATTATGGTAGGATGGGAAGAAGATCAAAGGAACCCGTGTCTATTTTAGCGAGGCATCTAACTATGAAGTGCCACGTAATTCCGGATTCACAGATGCGGATTCTACTGGAGTCTTTAGGGGTAGCTGCAATTATCTGGATAAGACCGATTCCTCTGATGAGGAGAATCGGAACTGGGATGGTGTGGAGGGCTACACGAGCCCAGATTCAGACACTTAGGATTACTGGGCATCCTAGATACCTAGATTTATGATGTGATTATATGTTTAGACTTTCACATTGTTATGTAATAATTTTTATTGAGATTATGATTTATGATTGTTTTTGCACTCTGATTATATGTTTTATTTTATGACAAACTGAATGATTTGAGACATAATATTTGTGGGTGATGTTATATTATTTTGTGATGTTATAATATTTTGTTAGTTTTAGTTTTTTGTTAGCAAGTTGAAATCTGTTGGAATTTGCATTATCCTCTTTAAATTTAGATTAAGGCTACATTTTGTTATAAAAAGTCTGCTAGGGTAGTGCAACAGCATTGGATATCAGTAAATTCTGTGTCCACAAGTTCAATATTAAATATCAATGATGTTATTGCAAAGGGCAGAATGGAAGGAAAAAATTATACTATTAAACTTACCACAGGCTCCCAATTTTAGAAACTTACCAACCATGTGTTTGAAGCAATGGCAGCTGAATAAACCTGATTGACTCACACCGAGAATTGTTTTCACTTCTTGTCACCATGTAATATGACCATATCGTCTATACTATACTATGCTGAAGAGGTCGTTTGAATCCAAGTGGATGGACAAAGGTAGCCATAGAATGCTGAGATAATGAGAAACATATAGCAAAAGTCACTACAATGCCGGAGAGTGAGAGCTGAATATCCCCTGAAAACTCGTACCTTTAGAGTACTCGCAAGATATAAATATCCAGAACATATTTCATGATATTACAACCGTGATAGATAGATAGATAGACATTCACAACAAAACATACACAGATAGATCTCAATTTGTGTAATAATTGCTCAGTTTTTACTACTTCAGCATGCCTCCATCCCTCGTAAAACAAGTAACACATAACTATCTCATAGTCTGGACGTAAGTTTGCTTCTGAATTCAGAAAAGTCTACTGTCTCGAAGATATATGCTTTAGCCTAATCCCAAATTACCAATGGCTTGCATGATGCAGCTGAACCTCTCTCCGTAGCTAGAAGTAATTTAGGAGTTTCTTTTGCATTCTATTCACGCCGCCACAAACTCTTTCATTGCATTACTCACCCGGATTTCAGGAAAATGAGGTTGTGCCTGACAGCAATTCTTTCTGAAAAATACAATCAAAATGACTTGAACAAGATTTCAAGTGCATAAAAGTTTAGTGTGGGAGGCTCATTCAAACCATCACTCCGTAGATTCCAGGAACGCTAAGAAGTTCAGCATCATTTCTAGTCTCGCCGCAAATTTTAGTTCTTTTCCCATCAACTTCATATTTTTTTCAGCAAATATGTAAGAGCCTGTCTTTACCAGCACCTTGTGGCAGGACATCTAAAGCTTCCCCGCCACTATATATAGTTTTAGCATCTAGCTGATCGAAAATAAAACATATAGAGACAATCAGTAAAGACAGAAGCTGCATCCATCCTTATATTAGACATAAGAAGCAACTTATGAATCAGGCATTCAGGCACAAGACAAATTAATAACCTATTACTCAATATATCATAAAGCAAATCAATTCATTAACTAATTCATACCCTGCATGCTTCCGGACACTCTCATCCAGGGAATTCTACATAGGCCTTATCGCAAGACAAACCCAAGCTTCCCTGAATATCAATCCAGCTCTTCCCAAGCATTATCTTCTTAACACCTCGATTTTGCATTAGCTTTCTAATCCTATCAGCATCACTCCACCGACCAACATCCCAATAAACATTAGCTAGCAGCACATAGCTCAAATGGTTGTTTGGTTCCAATTCCATTATTTTCTTGGCAATACGTTCAGCAGCAGTGGAATTTCTACTAGTTGCGCAGGCACCAAGAAGTGCTGCCCAAAGAGAAGAATCAGTACTTAGATCCGATTTACTTAGCAGGCTTTCTGCCTCCTCTATCTGTCCTGCATGGCCGAGGAGATCAACCATGCAGTTATAATGTTCCACACCAGCCTTAATACCATACTCCTCAGTCATTGATTTGAAATTTTTTCGCCCTTCATGAACTAAACCGGCATGGTTACAAGCAAAAAGGACTCCAAGAAAAGTAATGTAATCAGGTACAGTGCCCTCCTCAATCATCTCATTTAAAGCTTTAAGCGTTTCTATAACTCTTCCATTCTGAGCCAACCCACAAATCATAGAATTCCAAGTTACAAGATTCCTAAACACCATTTTCTTAAAGATCCTATAAGCAAAATCAATGCAACCACATTTTGAATATACATCAACAAGAGCTGATTCAACTACAATATCTCTGCAACCACCCCTCCTCAAATACTGGCAGTGAACCTCCTTCGCTTGCCTTACAGCTGCCAACCCTGCACAAGAACGAAGAACAGTTCCAAAAAGCTATAGAGATTAACCTCCATTTCCCTAAAAAGCCCTATAACAGTTTCAAAATCACCTTTTTGACAGTAAGCATTAAGCAAGGCAGAGCAAGTAACCGCATTCTTCCTAGTCATCCTATCAAATAAAAATCGAGAACTAGTAACCAATCCACATTTCCCGTACATATCCACAAGACTGCTCCCAACAATCACATTACCAGTCTCTCCAACTACAACAACCTTAGCATGAACTTCTTTACCTTGTTTTAATCTGCCCAAATTACCACGAGCCATCAAAATCGACCCAAACATGTACTCATCAGGGACAAACCGGTACATTCTTTGGATCTTATAAAAAAACCCTAAAGCCTCTTCATACAAATCACTCCTAGTACACGCAGAAATAACCGAAGTGCAACAAATAGAATCCGGTTCAACCACTTCCTCAAACAACCTACACGTAACTCCGAACATTTTTTCCTCCCATACATATCAATCAAAGAACTAACAACTACATTATTCCCATCAAACCCACATCTAAAAACAACCCCATGAAACCCTCTACCAAGATTCAACTCCCCGAGCTCCGAACACGCCTTAATCACAGAAGACAAAGTAAACCCATTAGGCTCCACATTCTCCCCCACCATTTTCCAATAAAATTCAAGTGCATTTCTAGGTTTCCCTATCTTAACATAACCCGAAATCACGGAAGTCCAAGTAACTAAAACTTTAACAAAAAGCCCATCAAAACCCTCCTTGTTTGATCAAAATTAGAACCCAATTTAAAGTAAAGAGCAAGGAAACTATTGCCAACAAATCTATCAGTTTCATGGCCTGACTTAATAACATGACAATGTAATAATAACCCATGTTTAAAGGACTGAACTTTAGTACAGGTTTGTAATAAAGATGCATATACAAGGGGTTTTCTTGAGTTTTTGTAAAAAAAGCGGGTGCTTAATGCAGTAATGAGAAATTACTTTTAAAACCCTCAAAACATTAAATGATCAAAAATCAATAATGGGTTACAGGCTTGCAGCTGTCTTGATCTCCTAACTGTTGACTGCCAAATTCAATCAAACTAAAAAGCTACCGGGAATATAATTTTAAAGTTATGATTGACTTGACGTATATTAGAAGTAACTAGTAAATAAATTTGGCAAACTGATATTTATATTTAATTAATAGAACTTTTTGTTATTATAAACTAGGATAATAAGTCGCGCTTCGCGGCAGCAATATATTAATATTTTAAATAAATTATTAAATATTAATGATACAACAGCTTTTTAATATATTTTTCGACTATATTCAATATAAATTAACAAACATAAATTACTTA
>PHNY01019381.1:20588-33769 GCA_003724115.2 Anethum foeniculum
AGTTGATTAAAAAATATATGCTAACTATTAGTAGACAACTCGATTTTGTTCGAACTCGGCTCTAGTTCGACTCAGCTCGGTTGTTCGTGAACAAACTCGGGTTCGGCTCGGGTTAGGCTCGCTTATTAACGAGCCGATCTTGAACATCACTTTCGGCTCGGTTATTAAACTCGGCTCAGCTTGGCTCGGTTTTAAAAATAATTAAACTCTGTTCTGTTCGTTTGCAGCTCTAGGAGCGTGAATGACAACAGATTTTTATTGCCGAGTATTATTGAAAATTATAACATATTCCCTCCGTCCCGCAGGTTGTTTACGTTGGGGAGGGAGGGCTTGGCACGTAAGGCTTATAAAAAGTACAATTCTATAAATATTTTTGGAAATTTTTTTCAGTATAAAAATATAATAGTTTAACTTTTATTCAGAAAAAAATTTAAAAATAAATTATGGAACTATATTATAAGAGCCTTAAAATGCGTGTCGAGTGCACGGTTCCCAACGTAAAGAACCTGATGAGACAGAGGGAGTAATAAATAAAGAAAATGCATTAATGCAATAAATTTTATTTGCAAAAGTTTTTAATAAATATGTGATGTAAAGGATTTATTTTTTTTTAACTAATATGGCTTATAATCTTACAAGTATTTTGTAGGAAGCTAGAGTTTAGGATCCGAGGGACAGAGAATATGCTCTTAACAATTTGGGTTATCCGATTGTGCTCGAGAGATCTAACTTTTAAGTGGCTTAAGTTGAGCACAACTTTATTATTTAAGTTGTTATATTTACGTTTTTGAAATATTTGACATTGCGCCTGTAACTATAAAATAGTACTCAACTTTTTAAACTAAAAATAGTATAGTTCTTAAAAAAAATTAGATTATGGTTTTTTCAAGACAAACTCAAGATAATTCATTTATGCCGTGGTTAAGCTCCTCTTGGGTGATCAATAGTTCATGTGTGTAATTAATTTTTAAAAAAAAAAATTAATTATAAAGTTATGTCAAACTGAAACTTATTCCCCGCCTCCTAATTACAAATTCTTAAAAGTTTACTGAAAAATCGTAACAAGTATATAAAAAAAAAAAGAAATTATTATTAGCAATAAAAACTTGGAACATTAAAGAAATCTGCAGCAAGATATAAGCTATTATACATAGGAGAAAGTGAAGATGATGATTAAGAGAGCATTTGAGATCTAAACCCCTCATAAAAAGTTAAAGCTTACAAAAATTTAACATGATAACTTGTGGTCATAAGATCATGTTATGAGATGTGAGGTGATGATATGTGGATTGACACACTGAAATGAAAAGTGATAAAGAAAAACATTCGGGGTGATAAAATGAAAAGAGAGAAGAGAAGAGATAAGGGGTTCCTTATAGTTCACGTAAATTCCGAGAAGATAGGAAAAAGAGGGGTTTTCATTTACTCACGCTTTATTTTACACTTTTTCTTTCTTTTAATATGTTGGTGTAAGCCAACCAGATTAACACGGGAGATAATGGGCCAATTTTCTTGTTATCACCTGTCCTTCCTCAGTACCTGCTACGTACAAACACCTGATTTTAAGCTACCAGCAGCTGCATTGCGGTCACTCGAATCCATGAATACAATGTTGAGTAACCAGTGTGGTAGAGGAACTTCAACACCATAGCACAATTCTTGGAGGTCTAAAGAAAATGTGGAACAGAATCTAATTCTTGTTTGGTTCACTAGAGCCACTTCTGCTCATCTGCTGGTCAAATTATATAATTTGAATTTAGCATCGATAATCTTTACTTTCGCGTAAAATAATCATTTATCACCTTGTTAATTTTCTCATCCACCAAAAATGAAATATTAATATTCACTTTAGCTTGATAGTAACTTGCAATAGTTTCATGCTTAGTGAAAGGGAAAAAGATTGCACTTTTAGGACACATGTAAGAGAGGCATTTTGTTATCCAGAAACGTAAGAAGCTTTATAATTATTGCAGTATTTGTTGTTGTTATAGATAGATATATCAGATGATGCTGCACAAGTGACTCGTGAACTTCTTTATAGCCATTAATCAATCTTCCATGAACGTACATGTTTTCACTTTTTCTTCGTCTTTCTACTGTTCACCCACCACATATGTTAATCCTGCCCATGTTTCATGGTAGTACTAGTACAGTTGATATCAAACATTTGACTTGTTGCTTCTTCAATTAATACTTAGTTGACCCCATAACACAAAGTTTGGATTTCACTGTTGCACAAATACAACCTGCTACACATTTATCCCAACCCAAACCAAACCAAACATATTCTATATATCGCGTGTAAATTAGATAGAGAACAAACTAATTAATTAAAAATCAACTACTACTATACACACTCGAACATAAGTGTATAGTCAGTCGAAAGCTAACTATGATAGCCAATACCTTAATTCTGTCTGTGTGGATAGCAATGAATGTGATTACCAGTTCTTTAATGACAATTTTTAATGGGCTCTTTCATTGCTCAACTTGTTTGAAAAAGATGACAGCTTCTTTCAATATGAGTTTGATGTTTGTGGATGATACCACATTGATTAAAAAAGTGTTTAGTGATAAGAAGCAAGGATTTTCATACCATGTTTGGTCATATTAAGAAACTGTCTGGAAATGTGAAAATTAGTCCTATTTGTATTATTATGCAATATACATTTAGATATAACATGTATCTCTCATCAAAGATCAAGTAATAACAGTGATCATAACATAATAATGTTATTGGTAACCAAACTTTTAATATGTAAAAAAGAACTTTTGGAACTGTATCATATATTCTTAAAACATAACAGGCTGCGAGGCCAATTTCTGCTAAAACAGGCTGCGAGGCCAATTTCTGCTAATGTATCGAGCAACGGTATTTCTGGGGAAACTAGAAACAAATCAGAATAACCAACAAATTGATACTACTATTTGACAAGAAATATATTTTTAAAAATGGTTAATAATAACTCTTTTCCAGAAAGATTGTGACTAAGCAATGTCACTGATTAAACGCTTGTGCCGGTTGTAATGCTTTTCGATGAGGATCTTCGAAGCACCTTTCAGAGTTTTCCGCCATGTCTACACACATTAGAAGAAGAATAGGTTAGACCAATCAATTTCAAGCTACAGTTGGGCCTGAACTTAAGTTACCATTAGTATGACAACTTTATCTTAGCTTGAAGAGAACAATGAGGCAGTATTTACCTATCGAATTCCCTTTCGAGACAAGCACAGAGTTTTCTATTACAAATAACTCTGCCTACAGAGGTACAATGTAATTCAAATGAAAGTTGAAACAGAATGAAGTATAACAATACCACCAAGCAACACATTAGGCATATAGAGAAGAGAAACGAAGAAGTGACAGCACAGGAATTTTGCTGGTAGGACACAAGATATACATTGATAAGAAGCTAAGGATGATTCTTTCCAATATCACATATGAGGTGCTAAATAATGCTAATCACCATGACAAATGCATTAGTACAGAGTTAACATGGGCAATAAATGCCCGTTCTCACTTATATTTCTGTGTTTTTAATCAAAATTGTTTTCTTTTTTTTTTTGAAATGTTGTTTAAGGTACCCGGGGTATCAAAAAGGTTAGATAGTTTTAAGACGAAAGTCATATTGCAAGAATCAGAGGGAGAACATATAAACTAGTGACATAAATCCCCTAAAACACCCTGATTTAATTTTTGAAATTCTTAAGTTTAACTACTACTGTTGGATAATCCCCAGCCTTTGGAAGACAAATGCAACTTGCATTGGTGACACGTGGTAGATATTGTATTCAAGTTTGCTCAAAATTGCCAAAAATACTGAATTCTAGGTTTGGTATATAATAAGTTCAAGTACATTCTTCGATCTATATGAATTATGTAGATATAAAATGAAGAATCCGTAATATAAGATGGAAAAAAGGCTCTTACGCCCTCCTCAGTGTCTCTGTAAAATGAAGAATCAATAATATAAGGGAACACAATACACTAGCATATCCATTTGGCTTCTTCCACCCTATGTGTTAATTAACTAAAATACTAGTTGTACTTGGTAGCATAGTCCAAAGCATTATAAATCTATAAACAAAAACCTCACAGCTGAAAATCCAGCTCGAATAGGTAGCATAACGGGAAGCATCACGATATGTTGGACTGTAATTAATGATGGCAAACATATCTTGAACTCGAAACCAGTTGTGCAAAACTAGTCTACTTGTCAATTAGTCAGTAACCATATGCCACGGCCACATATTTGCAGAATCTAATCAGATGTGAGATTCAGGTAATAGTCTAATTGCACAATCAAATATATATCTACATTAATGAATGGAGCTGGAGAAATAGATAATTAACTGACCTTTTCAATAGTTCCTAAAAGCGACTTGTTGTTGTGATTCCTGGACCTGAGATTGGCCTTCCCTATTCCAAGCCGACGCATGACAGCTGCAGTGGCTCTCTTATTGGCAGGAGGAAGCAGTGATTTCCTATCAGCAACACTAACACTCGTGGGGCTTTCGCAAGCAGACCCGTCTAGATTTGATCTGTTACTAGTTCTTTGACGTTTCGACAAACTTAACTTCTTATTCTTGTTAACAAGAGTAAGAGCGAGTTTATTATTAGGACCACCCACTTGAGCAAATTTACTGAGCAATTCATCTGAAGACGCTTTTGTTATATGCTGAACTCTCGCAGCATCAGAAGTAGTTGCAGTAGTAGTAGTAGTCTTGATGCTATCGCCTTCCATTTTATTGAGAAAAGGAAGAAAAAGAAGTAGGATTGAAGATGTGATATTGTTGAAAGGCAGTGAGGAATGGAATTATAGAGAGGGGAATGAATTTGTATTGAACCGTTGGAGGGAACGAGGAAGAGAGGGATGGAATGGAATAGTTTATGATAAATTAATGGATATAAAATTAATTTAAGAGCAAGGCTTCACATTATAGCCGTTGGAACAATCATGGCCTATTGGGTCATAATAATACCACTGCTAGTTGTAAAGTGTAGCGCGTGTTCTCCAGTTTACCTACATACACAAAAGATGACAAACTAAACAGAGTTTAAATAATAATAATAATAATAATCATAATAATAATAATAATAATAATAGTTGTAGAAAAGATAGAAAATAAATAAAATCATAGTATGTTAATTATTTCAAAAAAAGTTATTTTTGCCGTTGGCAACAACTTGTTATTCGATTTGTATCCTACATTTCAATTCAAAAACACTACAAAATTTTGTTTTAAAAAAAATAAAAAGAAAGTCCCTACGTACTTATTTAAATTAATAGCATATTTGTAATTATATTGGAAATTTTTATTATTACAAATACGAACCATGTTTCCTACTCCCTCTGTCCCATTGAATTCTCTACGTTACTTTTTGGCACGCTTTTCAAGACTTATTTAAAGTATAGTTTCATAACTTTTTTTTAAAAAAAAAATCTTTTCCGAATAAAAGTTTAAATTATTCAGAAAAAAAAATTAAAAAAAAATATAGAATAGCACGTTATAAGAGTATCGAAATGCGTGCAAACAGTAGACGTAGAGAATCTATGGAGACGGAGGGAGTATATTTTAACCATAAGCACTGGCTAAGAAAACAAAGAACAGAAGCTATACTTGCATGCTTGTTAGCATTCAAATATAAAGTTTGACAGTACATATTCAAATATAAAGTTTGACAGTACATAAATTTCTTGAAAATGAACCATGTCCCTAGAAATTTTACAGAGACTAAAGTACATCAGTTTTGATATATAAAACATCAATACTAAACATAGAAGTGGCTTGCTACAGGATGTGCCAATCTCTAACAAATGTTGAGACATTTTTGTGTACAAATTTTTCTAAATTTCTGGATAGTGTACCGGCACAGGGACTTGACCTACTCCCATTTCAGAGATTTTTGAGCTTCAGCATTTACTTAACGGATGCGCTCCTGGCAAAACCTGATAATATCTGGTTCGGCAGCAGGCTACATCCTGTCAAAGCTTACATGTCAATAGGGTTATAATAATCATTCAAGCATTACATCAGTCTGAGCTACTTGAACACTTCACATTTGATGCTTCCTCTCTACATGTAAACAAATATAAGGATTCGTAGTAGCCTAGTGGCGAAAACTCATCCCTATTAGACACTTCCCCAATCCCCATGACAAGATCATCAGTCCAAATACTCACCCCCTCCCCCCAAACCCACCCACCCATTTTCCATGACAATGTCATGGCCTCATGGGTTGTACTTAAAACTATGTAAACCACCAATATACATAAGTTGATTGTTAGTCTTCACATTAATTGCCATCGAATATATTTATTACTTTATTAGTCAATCTCCTAAGCTTTATAACCCTGTTGAGTGGTGAACATAAAACATTCAGAATCTATATAAAAGAATTCACATACCTTGCAATTTATAAACTGAACTGCGTCCCAAAGCTGACAGCATGGCATTCAAGATTTCTCATATTTAACTAACAGCAGCCAGAAGAAGACGAAAACAAAAGCTTGTCAATATATAGCTAGTTGGCAAATAAACGTTTTTTTTATAAAGATTCAACCATGTGAAATTGTATTACAAGTGGAATGTTGGAACCACCAAAATAACTTTTGGATACAAAGTAACAGAAACATACGAAAAAAATTTAGAAATGCAGCTTCAGAGAGAAATGAATTATTTAATTATTAGGTTCTAGAAATATATAAAATTGGCTCTGCACACCCTGAGAATATCTCATAAACTTGAACAGTGGTATTGTTTAATATAGTAATAGTTTGCACTTAAATCTGACACTCTAGCATTTAAAAACCTGCTTTCTCATGCTATATCCATTACTGTGCATTTTTTTCTCCTTGAAATTGAGCATATACGGAAAATTAAACAACACTGATGTCATGTATTTCTCCAAGTCCTACTTCCAATAAACACAAATCATCAAATTGCAAAACTTACCATAACAGCAGTACCAGTTTTGCTAAATTTTGGAATGGTAATGAGTCGTACCACCTGCCCTTCTGAACCTGTTCAAAAATTCACTGTTAGTTATACTTGCTAAGAAAAATGTATAGAGAATATTAATAGAGAGAATTTGATTCTAGAAGTACCCTTAATCAAGCGGGTTCCAAACCTATCTTGATTGCCAGCAAAATAAATATGGGGACAACTCTCCACGAAGAAAGGGTCCCTATCAGTAAAGGGATAACAACCTGATAAAAGGATATAGACCATGTCAATCCAATCACAATAAGGACATGTTGCAGTGTAGTGTGATTCTTTCCGCATAAAATAACCTATACATTTGCTGCAATATCTTTACTGAAAAAAGATTATGTTAACTGTCTACACATTACACACGGTTGACGACAGAAACATTTCACATTAAAACACAAGTTAAAGCAGGATAAAAATAAAGATGGTACAATGAAATAACCTACCAAGGGTATTTGGTGCTGTTGGCGCAATATGCCTCCACTTCAATGTCCTTTCCAAAAATTCCACTTTATCACTCCCCTCAGAATACTTTTCAAAATCATGTATATTCTGACCTGAGGTTCCAAGAAATCTTGGGTCCAAATGAACATGAGAATATAAGTCCAAGTCTCGCTTCTGTTTGTGATATTACATCTATCACCAAATATATATATTACCTCACACCATCAAGCTCAAAAGAATGAGGATTAGTACATGATTTGAAAGTGTTGTAAGACGCTGAACTAGGGAAAAGACATCTATGTAAAGGCTGGAGAATAAACACAGCATCAGACAAGAACATTTAATTACATAAACATATAGTGGTTATATACAGACATAAGGATGTCAAAACCTGCTGTGGCATGGCAAAATTAGCTGGATCATTTGGTCCTGGCATGATATCCAAAGGTATACTTGCAGCAATCTGCATAAAACAATGAATAATTATATCTTGATTTTGATTGATATCAAAGTTGTGTAAATTATAAAAGAAACTGCCTACCTGTGTTAACAAGATATCCACCTCTTTTATTGGCTCCGACAACCTAGATTGATCCTTTGCTGCCAAATTCTGCAGGTATCAAGTCAGAAGTCACCATAAAGAAGGATATTATTTCCAACAGCAGACATGGATCAATCGATTCATAAGTTAAAGCCTTCTCTGATATACCTTGGATTTGATCTGCTTCAGAATATAGTTTTAAATTTCCCTAAACAGTATCTTAAAGGACAGACGAAAATGTGCTCGTAGTTGCAGTTAAAAAGGCAATATCATCTGTTATCGGTCAGTTAGAATTGTCCAAGATAAAATTATAGATAGACAACATGGTCGACGGTGGTAAATGCGGAAGCACTTTGACAAAACCTCATATTCTAATAGAAGAAATATGCAAACACATCCATGCCCTCATTAAAGCACATCATATAGAAATTAAATTTATAATCATTACGTGTATACAGTTACTATATATCTTCTACTCAAAAGACTTCTAAAGATAAACAAAATATTTTAGCCATCTTTGGAATAGAAAGCCATCTCTCAAGAGGTGCTACCTGACCATTAAGAAGCTCGCGAGGTATTTCAACAGAGTCCCCGGCAATCACTACTTGAACAATTTTAGATGCATTATTTTGTTCCTGTTCAGTTCATTTGTCATAAAAGTTAAATAAGAGAAAACATTTGGTAGGCCTAAAAAACAGAAGTAACGCAACTTCAAATGAGAAAGAACCTTCTCATCTCCAAGATGTCCTGTAATGTGATCAACGAGAAGCTGAACTTGAAGCGGGTTAGAAGAGCTGCTTCCCATATTTAATCCCGATACGAAAACAACATACTTGTCTTCTTCTGCACACAAATATTGTAAAGCGTCATAGAAAACTTAAATTCACTGACCTAGGTACTGATGGTTCCCAAAATTCACTAAGAGAGGAAAAAAGTACATATTCTGTCAAGAAGATAAACATAAATATGACAACAAACAATTTGATATAACACATGAACACAAATCATTAAGGAGCCTCAGATCCATTAAGGAAATATCACTCTCTCCCAACTTATAAATAGTATAACACCCATATCAAAGAAATTACCGTGACTCTATTATATTCTATCTGAGCCACTGTTTGGTATATCACCAGAACACTGCAATCAGTAAAAACTTGGGCATTTTATTTAGGATCTTACTAGTTTATCTTCTCATGAACTTTTTACTATGACCTATTAGATATACTTTTTTATTTTATCAACTTATATTTCAAACAATATTGACATTAGCATCTGAAGTCAATTGAAAATTTCATATATACTACCTTAAGAGTATTTATCTCAATTTAGTGCAAAGTGTGCACCAACTATAGTCATTGGCTATGAGGCAAATCATGAAGAAACAATTATTCAGATAATAACTGAGTAGTAGAAACTTCTAAGAAAGAACAGAAATGTTTTTGGTATTACTACAGTACCCAGTTTATTTGGGGGGTCTAGTTGTGGGGGTAAGCCAGCTTCAAGGACATCCTCAACCAGAAAATCTCCAGCACCAGTTTCTTTGCCATGCAACGCAACCACAATACCTGCCACATATATAAAAACAAACCATTATTGCATCTTATCCGCAGTTAATTGTAATATAAGGCTAGTAAAATTGTTTAGCTACTAAAGTAAGTGATAACTGGAGGGCTGCTTCATGGCTTCCATATTACTTTTAACAGGTTTAATGTGTGTAAGTTCACAGTAAGTGGACAGGGCACAGAAAACAGATTAATATACCACATAAATGACAACATACAGGTATAAGTGATTTCAGAGGGTAGTTACATCTAAATCTAATGTTTGATTAAATATGGACTTGGGTTAATCTAGATATTTCATAGAATAGAGATCAACAAAATCGAATACCAGAATACTGAATACTGGTCTGAGTCTTAAAATAATTAAAAATTGAAGAGGGGGGGCTAAATTAAGTGACATGGAATGGTAATCCAAACATGATTAACCATAAATAACAAGACAGCGTTAAAACAAAGTTCACATCTAATTTTTCAAAAGCCTTCTTTGGTTCTTTACAATATGTACCCCCAGAAAATGGATTTCCTCAAGGAAAAAAGGATGAGATATTTTCAAAATCTGACATGCTGGTAGACAAGTCAGGAATCAAAGCTATGGCCAGGTTTTAATATGATAAAATTCTATACTTTAAAAGATTAGCCATTCAAAGTATATCTTGCAAAAAGTAATTAGGATAAGTTCTTGCTCACGTTTTAGGACTACATGTTAGATTGTAAATAAACAACGGGATAGACGGTTGCATTGTACGGAAGTGAAACAAATATGCACCATCCCCCCTCCCCAAATAATCACTGTCTCTCACTCCAAAGAGGGCCAAGACCCACCCTCCGCCGAAACCTACCAACATAGTTATTGTCATAATCTTTGTACTTCTACTATTCTGTGGACTTTGTCCTTCCAAACTTCAAGAAGTAATTTTAATTTACAAGATCAAGAAAAAGACAACTGTGCCACGTATGGAAAAAGTTCACGCCTTTTATTATATACTGCTGCTTTTTATGATAACTAATTGTCAAACAGATACAAATTCCTGTTTTTTTTTAAGGAAGATACAAATTCCTTAATTTATCAGCATTATAAAATCATGGGAACAACCTGTGACGTAAAAAGAAGGTGAAAGCGAGGTGCCACTGAGTTTAACTCTTCCACTTTCGTCTTCGAGAATCAGATAATCATCGGAGTGCACAAAATTGTGAGGTTGTACAAGCGGGGTAACTGATCTCTGTTTGTTCAAAAAAGATAGGAAAAAAACCCTAACATTTTATCATAGTACATAGTAGAAGAAAAAAAAGCAGCGTAAAATATTGTTCACCAACAACTCTACCTCCTTGGAGTATTCATCAAGGATGCAAGGTTTAAGCTTCATGTGCTTGTACAATGTCCCAACAATCACACACTCTTTGTCTCCTTCAAGCCCTAAAACTGTGCAAACTGTAGCATAATATTGCTCAATAATTAATTTACTTAAAAAACAAATAATTTACTTATGAAAAACCGTATCTTTATTCCTTAATCCTCCTAAAAATGCCAATTGGTTCCACTTTACATTACATAAAGTATTAAAAACATTATAGAGAAAACCTACAAGTGCGTACAGAGTATGTTGACGGCAGGTAAGCATAACTACAACCTCACGTTATTCCTAGGCAAAAAGTTTTTTGTTTTCAGTTTAATTGAATCACTCAAACTTCCAAGAACACGTTAACCACATCATCTGGGTCGTACAAAATGTACTCAACAACCAAGAAGTGCTCGCTATGCCTTTCACTTAGGAAAAATTAAGAATTTATTACCATAAAAGTCTAATACATGATCAAAAATAATATCAGATTCATATTAGAAAAGAACACAAATTTAAAAACCACTCAATAAACTTAGGCGTGACTGAAATCAAAAAATATTTTACGGAACAAAGTAACCAACCTAGCAGTAAGTTATTTCCAAGTAAAAGAAAAACCTGCTAAAAATCAAGATTATCTATGTACTGCTAATGGCACAACACCAAAGACTACTCACACCCCGCCCAATTATCAACAAGATTACTGCCACAAACACGAAAATTTCTTTGTTTTTTTGTTTTGCTAAGCAGTTCACTTAAAATTCCTTCCTTTAAGCTTATACATTCCTAGGCATAACTGTATCACACCTCTCCAAATTTCAGAAACAAATCCACACATTACGAAGACAAAAAAAAAAAAAAAACCCGAAACAGAAAGCGAAAATACGAAAAGAGAGTATACCAGGCAAATGGGGTTTCCAAGTAGGAACAAGAGAGTACAAGAGAGTTCTCATCAAGTGCAATCTAGCAAAATATATTTGACTGTACTGTTGACCTCTATACATCTCCTTGTGTATCTTGAACTCTTCATCCTGCACAAAATCATAGCCATCAAAATTAAAGGACCCATATTAGAGCAGAGTGTAAGGAGATTACCATGGAATTGTAGACAGATTGCTTTCTTGGAATGTGGCTCACTGAGTCTTCTTCCATTATCGCCATGGCGGGAAAATTGAACCCCAACTATCTAACCTAATTTTATGATATGGGGGATTTTTATATAAGTTGTACCTATGAAATGTACACCTCATATAAATTGTCCTTTCTTACCAAAAACTAAAGATATTCGGGTCGGGTTTATGATGGTTCCTGACTTCCTGTTATCTTAAAAAAAAAAATTAAAAATGTTTATTTTTTATAATAAATTAAATTAATTTTTTATTATAAATTACTATCAAATTGGATAGATTTGTAATTTATATTTGATCTATTCACAAGAAGCAAATAATCTCCTTGAACACAACTATATATTGGTGCTGCGAGAATGCTAGGTAGAATAATACATTAGTCTTATGTTATGTTTGGTTGGACTGAATGGAATGGAATGGAATGAGATTTTAAGTTTAAAATAATTAAATTTTGAAAATTTTCATTCTTTGTTCCATTCCATTTTTAAGCACCCAAACTATAATATAAACACCCCATTTTGAGATGGAATGCTCCATTCATTATCCATTTATTTTCTTCACAATTCTTATCATAACAATTTTGCACTACTTCATTTTTTTTCAAATCTTCTCTCCAATTTCCATTAATTTCCTTTTATTTCAATCATTCCATTCCATTTCATTCACCCTAACCAAATACAACATTAGTAAGAATACCTTGGAAACACGATTTGAGAACGTTTAAGGTCTGAGTAAATGGGGGCTTTGTGGTTCCTATGCAAAAATATGTGGAGAGAGACTATAGAATGTCTTTATGTCGAGGCAGAGGATTGCGACAAGGCCAAAGGTGTATATATATTGGTAGAAAAATAATCTTTAAGGTGGTCTCCTTCGGTGGTAAATCCAGGATTGTAAAGGGGAAGGCTTCATTAATAAAAAAATATTACAAAAGTCTTAAAGTTCTCAAATACATAATAATCCTTAATATTTTTTATACACTATCACAAGGAGGTAATTGAATTATTTGAGATGCCATCTGTAACACCCCCAGATCCGGGGTCGGGGATCCGGGTTGCTACGGTCATTAATTCCATTATCCATACTTAATTCTTGAATCATAAACAAATACGGCATACTGTGACCCCTCAAATATATACACACACCAACACCAGTTATAGTCCCAGAGATGAAATTG
>PHNY01019390.1:417-17850 GCA_003724115.2 Anethum foeniculum
GGGATCCCCGACCCCGGATCTGGGGGCGTTACAGGTTAAATAAAAAATTAGTCACTGAAGTAGGGAATGTATATGAATAGTTTCATCGCAGTTAACGGGGTCTCATTTCCAAAACTTTAGTACTAAATAATAACTGGGCCGTTAGTTTGACTCGTTGACTGGACGGAAAAGCTGATGTGGCTTGTATCAGTTGGACAGAGTGGCAGGTAACGGCTAGTGTATATGACGTGGTGGTTCAACAACTATTTCTGTGTATACATACATGATTTATCCTACTATATATATGTATAGTTAGGATTTTTGGACCTTTTAATCATTCAAATCCAATTCCAACCATTCTCACATCAATTTCTTGTACTCTTAGCTCCTTAACAACATGAGGAATAGAAGCCCCATAGGTAGAACATCATGTGGTTCTTCATCGGTTTCGATTAAGAATTCGGAGTATAAGTATTGTTTATGTGGTAAACAAGCACGGATTAGTACTTCCTGGACTTTGAAAAATTCAGGAAGAAGATTTTTTAAATGTGCCACGCCTAAGGTATTTTCAATATATTTTTATGTAAAGTTTTGTAACTTAATGTGTTTTAATTAATTTTTTAATAAAATTGTAGGATGATGTTGGTTGTCATTTTTTGAATGGGTTGATGATGATTTTACCGGAAGAGCAATGGATGTAATCACTCATTTGAATCACAGAAGAATTTATTTGGAGGAGAAACTCAAGCTACTTGAAGAAAATCTCTCAGAAAATGGTGAAAGAAGGAAGATGTTGAAACAAGAAGTAGAAGAGTTAATTGAAGGACATATTGCAATGAAAGCCGAGAACAAAATACTGAAGAGGCAAATGCGCATGTGTTTGTATGTTGTTGTTGTGTTGGTTGCTTTAGTGTTAATGTTGAAGTAGATGTAATAAGAAAATTAAATATGGTTGGTATATGGTTGCTAGGTAGATGGATGTAGTGAATGCAGTGTGGTAGCTGGATGTAATGAATGAAATGGAAGTAAATGTATATTCCTTTCCGGAAATATATTAATGCATAAAAATTTTGTGATTAAAGAACTTGCACTGCATACCAAATATGTCTTACAATGCTTGCAAATTACAACTATAATACCATAATAACTGAACTTACATACCAAAAGGATAATTATAGAATCACAAAAGGATAATTTCCACATTACAACCATAATACCAAACTTTTTTACATAACAGTATGCACTGATGCCAAACTGTTACACATAACAGTCTCTTAAATACCATACCAAAAGTAGTCTTAATTACTTAAAATACCATAGAAAAAGTAGTCCAAAATTACTTAAATAGCTTAAGTAATTGCAAAAGTAGTTCAGTCGTTGGATGAAGACCTAATCACCAAGTTCAACATGATGATCTGATGTGTAGGTCCATCTAAATGCTCTCTCTAAAGTATCCTTGTTGATCTCCTTGTAGCTTCAACCGGTAAATTTTCAACTGGCGGAGCCTGTACTGGTGGACCTTGCACTGGTGCAGCTTCAAGTGGATGATTAACGGCCCTTTGACTAGATGGTACACCTTGAATTGCTCCAGAAGTGCTACTCTGTTGTGTGGCTGTTGTAGCTCCTGGATGATTTGGAGGTGTGGAAGCTGGTGGTGTGCTTCTTGGAGGTAAGAGAGGGACAAAGCCAGGTGTGGGCATAAAAATAGATTTCTATCCAATTGGGCCCATCAGTTTGTCATGAAAGGTTTGAGGATCCTTCCCTTTTCTCCCAACCACTTCATCAGATTCATTAATAAAAGGCATGTACTTTCTTGGGACCTTCAATGACATCTGTCCTACACTGTGATCATCAATTTCCTCCCTTTCATTTAGATCCTCATTTTCTTCTTCAACAGCTTGTTTTTGCTTCTTAGTACTACCTTCACTTCTTAAATTCTCAACCTCTAGTTCAATATCATTCTGTGCCCTTTTTTTTTCCAAAATTTTCAGTACCACCCCCTGCACTTGCATCCTCAAATTCCCTATCTTGATGTGCCTTGTCTTCTTCCATATTTTATTGAGGTGGATCTTCAGGTTGAACTTCTGTTAGGTCTCAAATATACAGTAGAGGGAGGTGAATACAGTATGTAATAATCAAATCGAAATAAGCAAGTAAAATTATGAACAGTTTTAGTATTAACGAATAAAAACTGTTTACAAGATACAAGTACTCTCTCAAAGAATGTAAATGAATTCTTGAGAGCTGCTAGGTTACACAATGATTAAACAATAATCGACACGCATAAAGTGTAAACCTAAAACTATGTTTATATACTACACAGCTACACTATCAATTACAAAGATATATTACATAAAGATAAATCAATGACGATGTAACTTGTAATTGACAGCTTCTATTTCCTTGAATCATGAAATGACAAATATCTGTAAATCTTATCGTATATGATAGAATCAATCATCTCCTGATTTGTAGCTTGATCAGACTCTGACAGTCAAAAGCAGATGATCAAATACTGATGATGTCATCTACTATCAGATTCTGATGGATGAAAAACACTGATGTCCATCCTTAGATAACTTCTGATGAATAAATACTGATTATCATCAAATATATCTAACAACGTCATTTCTTCTAATTTGGAGTTTTTGTCTTTTTAATTCATTTGGTCTTTTTTTGACAGGTGGTTGAGATGCATTGCTCTTATTCTGAGTAACTCCTCTAGAGCTTGGATTAGAAAATGTACCAGTTTGGTGTTGATTAACTCCTTCATGTTCTCCTTTGGTTGGACAATTTGACTTTCTATGCTCTGGTGACTTGCACAAGCTGCAGTGCATTTTTCTCTTGCTACTAAACCTCTGCAAGACAGGTTCAGTAGATTTCATATGACTTGATTGACTTCTGTTACCACCTTCCTAATCTTCCCTCCTCCTCAGTCTTTTTAGCATTCCTCTTAGTTTTTTAGGAATATTTGGTGGTAAAAGTTCATCTGTATAGTGAATTTCCCAGAACTCTTCACCATTAATGACCTCTAGTGAATGTTGATAAGTGGCCAGATACTTGTTTCTCTTATAAAAATCTGAGACATAGTCTATGACTTGGTGCCTCCTGTCATAGATTGCAGCAATTGCATGCTCATAAGGGATTCCTGTGAGGTTAAAAACTCTACAAGAGCCTGACTTTGCCTCTAGATCCACTCTGACTACTCTTGTCCCTTGTTTTACAACATACTTCTTCTCACCATCCCAAGAAGCACTCCAATTTCTCTACATTGTCAGCTTTACTATGAGTAAAGAAATATGTGTTACTCCATAACTTAGGGTCCAGTTTTCATAGTTGGTCATGTGCAGGCTTGGAGATTCTTTGAAGTTCTGTCATATCTTTGGTATGTGCCACAGGATGTGTGACACAACAAGCATCCCAAAAGGCTTTCTTCAAAGCCAATGAGGGAAACCTGTTCATGAACAACAAACATGTGTATATTATAGATTGCAGATTTGACCATATGTGTACATTATAATGCATTAATGAAATTACTATAGAGTTATGTAGATTTAACTTTTCCTGAAATTACTATAGATGTGTCTATTGCAGAATCTATGTTCAACTCTAGGGAGCATTTCTTTCAAAGCACTGTCAAGACCTTTTTGTTGATTAGATATAACAGTGAAACCTGCACCAGTACCCAAGTCCAGATCCTCACTCAATTGCTGTGTAAACCACCTCCATGAATCTGTATTCTCAGTTTCAACCACAACATATGCAATGGGGAACATTTGATTGTTCCCATCCCTTCCAACTGCTGACAGCAACTGACCCCCACATACTATTTTCAAAAAGCAACAATCCAAGCCTATAATAGGCCTACAACCAGCCTTCCATCCTTCCTTGAGAGCATGATATCACACATATATCCTCTTGAATTTTTTTGAGTCAGTCTCATTCAACCTTGTTGTTCTAATTTGGACAGTATTTTTCTTGTTACTTGAAGGATTTCATATGCAAAGTCCCTCAACCTAGAATAGTGCTCTTTAAGGGCTTCAGCCACACCATCTAGAGCTGTTTTTCTAACCCTCGTGATCTTAATCCTTGGCACCTCAATCTCAAACTCCTTCTTGATTGTCTCAGCCATGTCTTTAACTCTTCGCTGTGGATTTTTTCTAATCCTATCACCATACACTCGACAGAGGTAATTAACATTAGCAAGCTTTTTTGTATATGGTTTTGTGCAGTTATGTTCAGGAAATAGAGTCTTGATTGTGCAGTTTTCACTATTTTTATCTTTACTACACCATATATAAAACTTGCAACCTGCCTCACAGCATACTTGACATCTTTGAGCATCATTGGTCACAAATTGAACCCCCCCTTCTATATTTGATTCCATACTCCCTAAGAAGGTCAACTTACCAACTGATACCTTTCTTATCCTCACCATGTTTGAATCCTGCAGTTCTCCTTATCATTTTCTTAGGATTTGGAGGACCTATATACCCAATTTTGCTATTCTCATCTTTACTGGATGAGTAATCAGACCTAAGTTCTGTTAAACCAAAATCTGATTCATCACTAAGCACAAGACCTGAAATGACAGTTTCATTTCCAACATTCAAACCCTTACACATGTCATGTATAACTTTCTTCTCATTCTTCCTATATTTTGCAAATTCCTCATCACTATCAGCAAATATGTCATCATCATCAGCCTTTTCAAAAACTTTCACTCTCACTTTTAGTTTCTATACTATAGTCTAGATCACTGAATTCACCATCATCAAAACCTCCATACTCCACATTACCCATATTTCATCCTCCTTCCCAGTTCCCTCAACATCTTCGGTTTCATTCAAATTTTCATTAAAATCTTCCCCTACTGCTGAGTCAATGACCTCATATATTGAGTAGTGATCAACATATAAATCAATCCTGCCTAAGGGTTTGTGAATGTCTACCATTTCCCTTACAGTGCTATCATCATATAATAATTTCACACCCTCCTCAATACACATTCCAAATTGAAAATACATCAAATCAGAGGGGTCATATTCATAATCCTTAGCAAAATCATCTAAATCTCTAAATGAGAATACATAAGTGTCAAAACCAGGAATTATATCAACTACTCCACCTTTATATTCTACTTTTGGAGCATGCAGTAAATCACCATGGTGATGCACGTATATAGTTACAAATGATTCCATACTGTAACATACAATTAACACATATATTAAACTAAAAACGTACGAACGAATCAACATACATATGAAAACTAAGACATATACGACTCATATAAGAACACTTCGACCAAACACACATATATACATGCTCAAAACTAAAGAAATGACTATGTACCTCTTAGTTAGTGACGATCTGAGCTGAATGGCGGTAATAAAGCATGGATTTGCCCATGATGAAGCGGCCGATTAGGTTAACCCGTAGTTGCCTTTGAGTGTTAGGGTTTTTTCTCCCCAAATCGATTAAGCTAATATATGTTTTATGTACGTAATTTTATCAACTCTACTGTTATATCAGCTCCATATCCATGTGGCATGCCACGTCGAACCTACTCAACTGCCACACAACATCCAAGTCAGAAACTTTACGATTTTCGTCCAGTCAACGAGTCAAACTAACGGCCCAATCATTATTTAGTACTAAAGTGATTCATATGAGACCCCGTTAACTGCGACGAAACTATTGATATACATGCCCCACTTCAGTGACTATATTGATATTTAACCCTTTTTTTTTAATATCTATAAGATGTTATTAGCCCTCTTTCCTTCATCTACTCGAATCATATTGCTCAAAATTTAGGTTTTTTCCTGCCAATATCTATATGTCATTTAACTTATTTTTGTCATATTTCTATAAGGATAGCTTTTGGCCCATGAATTCTGGCTATTTGAGGTTCATGGATAAAAGTCCCATCGCGTTAATGCTTACTCCATTCGCCCTCTAGGTTCTTTATACCGGGGGAAATGGGATCGACACATATTTTAAGACTCATATAAAATTTAGTTTCTTAAATTATTTTAATTTTTATTCTTGTAAATAAAAATTTCATACCGTAAAATTTCACTAGCAGCTATTTATTATTGTTATCATATGACCATTGCAGGATAATGCAAATGAAATAATATTAAGTTTGTACAACACTTGACTTTATACATCTGCAAGAGCTTTGCACTTAACATTCCTTAATTACAAGTTTACGAGTCCTCCAAAAATATGCGTCGCAAGCACCCGTATCAGGATATAATATTTGTTGTAGAGAATTATGATAATCGCAATTGTTATTGCATTTAGATGGTACACATACAATCGACATCGAGGGTAGATAAGACTAGAGTGTGTCCGTTCTTATCAGTCGACATCAAGGGTAGATAAGAGTGGAATGTGTCCATTCTTATAGAGCTAGTTCTAAAATTATTCATCGAGTAATGATTTGACGTTCTCCCCAATTTTTTCAAAGTAATAAGGGGTGGTTTGGTTCGGCTCATTCTGATATGAGGTATGAGGTATGGGTTTTCCTAATTTCAAACTTATATCTGGTGTTTGGTTTGTTATTTTTAAAATCTGATACCCATACCTCAGATTCACCTGAAATGAGAATTGATACCCTAGATGATGTGGGTTTGAAGGAGCGGTGTGAGGTATTCAATTAAATTTTGTTATTTCATTTTTATTTATAAAGTTAAATGCAATCTCAGAACACATACCTTAAATATGATGTTGTTTAATTTTAAATAAGTTATGCTTATTTTATTTAATACTAATTAGTAATATTTCATTTATTTTTAAAAATAATAAAATAATATTAAATTATTTAAATTATAATTTTTCAACCAATTATATTTTTTTGTAAGTTGTATAACAACTTAAACTCGATATATACAATATATTATACTTACGAATAATATAATAACCGAAAATGAGCTATTAATTTTATTAAAAATAAAAATTAAATAATTATTATTATATTTAAACAATTACAAATATTACTAACAATAGATTAAAACATTTAAATAATTTTTTTTCATATCAAAGTTCGAATCAATTGATGACTCAAAAGTATTAAATTAAACAGATTCATTTCAATACCGAACCAAATACATGGTATGAGGAATTATTCCCCATCCCCGTACTATAACCTGATTCATTATTCCAAACGGAAACACCCATACCGTGAACCAAACAACCCGTAAAAATATTTCATTAAAATCTACTCAAGACATCCACATTCCTGGTGTATCAAAATGCATTCTATTCAACAATTCCAAGATTAAAGTCGAAGACTAGTACCTGAATTTCCATATCTGAGTCCCAAAGATGTCACTTTGAGGGAATTTTTGTTATCACCTTAATTTCACAATAAAAGTATATTTTTGAAAAATAATAATTCAATATCAACTCTATTTTACATATATCTAATTTATACTTTTAAAATCTATGCTCTCATAGACAATTAATAAAATTAATATCGACACAAAATACAAATTTCTTAATAAGATTTATTTTTCTTAATATGCATGATTTTTTAAAAATGAATATGTATTTTGAAAGGATCGGGTCCTTAAGCTAGGTTTCTCCCTGTTTTCCATCTTAATTAATAGACATAAAGTGTGAGTATTCTTATGAATGTTTGTATATACACGATCAACTTATATGATCATAAGCTTTTCATCGTATATTCTCGGTAGCTGTATAGCTATTATACATAAATGATAACTGCATTTACTTTTAATGTAAGAAAGATCACCGTCTTACACTGCCACTTAATCAAGAAATTAAGTAACGTTAACTGCACTTACACTCCAGATCTCACATGATACAGTTGACTCCGTAACATTTTACTTCCATTCCTAACATATATACCTGTTCACACTAGTCTTTTTATTGTTAATTAAATTAGCTACCTCTTTAATATATCCCAATATCTCTCTCGATATAATCTACAATCTCTATGTATACATGCAGCGATGCATTGGGTATCATAACAGACTCATAATGTAAGATGTAAAGGAAAAGGTAAGGGGACACGTAACTGTGAAATTAAGAAATATATGAATAAACTTGGAAAGTTAAGCATTTCATCAAGATTTCCAGCTGTCTAGTTAGCTAGTTATGTCCAGAGAGACTCTCTCTTAGGAGGATCTGGGATGACAATATTGCTAGTGGAGCCAAAATTAAGGTACTGGTGTTGAAGGCTATAGTCGAAATTATTTGTGGATAAAAGAAGGGATTTGTCGTCAGGGATCATCATCTGTTGTGTAGTAATTGGTAAGTTTGGTTGCTGATCTTGCTGTTGCATCTGAAAACATAGTATCTCTGCTTGAGCAACTGCAAGCTGCATTTCTAACTGAGATACTTGATTTTGTAAGTAGGATATTGCCCCAACACATCCGTAAACCGGGTCTCGCAATCTTGCATTGGCTTCGAACACTAAACTGCTCACAGCATCTCCCCTCTGTTGAACTGGAATCTCCTGAAATTATACAAAGTAAGCATGCATAAAATGCACATATAATATTCTACGAGAGAGAGAGAGAGAGAGAGAGAGAGAGAGAGAGAGAGGAACCTGCAACATTTTGCTGATATTGCTTGCACCAAAGACTTTGTGAACAATGGCAAACTTATGAGGATCATCAGGAGGGAAGTAAGGAGCAAAGATGCAATCCTTGGCGCAGCGGCGTCTCAACAACTTACACGAGGCACAAGGTGATGCTCCTACCATGTTCTGCTAAATATATATATATACACAAATCAAGCAGACCGAACTTTAATGGAGGAAATCAAGGAGCCTATACAGGAAAAAAAAATGGAACAATTGGTCTTGTAGAGCAAAAGTATATGGCTTATGAGAGAATAACAAGATTGTAGGGGTATTTATAATGCTTCAATAAAGTATGAAATGAATCACTTGTATTTTAAAATCAAAGGGCAATGAAGCTTATTAAACAAATACTATCAACAAGTAGCAAGGTTGTGTAGAATAAGAGAAATTAGAGGTTGAAGTAGTTTTTCCCACGGAGGTTGAAGTAGTTTTAGTTTAAAGAAAACTCAAAATATACCTTTGGAGACATCTGCATCAAGGGGTTCACATAGCAGCATTGTGAACAATCAAGGGTGAAGGTTGACCACCGCCTTGGCGCGTGATAGGATGCTACGTAGCCAAGTAGTTTTAAAATAAGTCTCCATGTTCGTGTTTGACTCCTCTCTATTTTTATAATGATACTAGGCTTAGTTGTTAGCTACTGTAAATAGAAAAGATGTAAAAATGTTTATTGCAACACATTTAAACTTAAAGGGGCAGTTTCGTCAAAAAAAAAAAAAAAAAAAACTTACAGGGGCAGTTCCACTATGTAGAATATATGTGACACATGTACATGGGTAATACCCATTGGGTATCCTCCAAAACTAAAATCCCATTTGACTTTTGTGAGTTATATTTTATACTTGCTTCGTCCCACTCATTTTTTTACAATTTTTTTCCAATAAATATTTTAAGGCTACTATAAAATATAATTTTATAATTTATTTTTTTATAAATAATTTAAATATTCTATTTTTATTTAAAAAAAATTTAAAAAAAATTTGGAAACTATAATTTATAGAAATTTTAAAATACGTGCCGAGTCCCGTATCCGAGGGAGTAGACAACAAGAATAATCTCCACAAATATTTAACCACCATTCTTTTTAGGGCAATATGACTAGAGAGACTACTGGTAATTGACATTTGTAAATTGCATTAGTTGCCCGAACTTAAAAAAGTTAATATTGTCATTTATTTGTACAAATTATAAAAATTATTTTTATTTTTCTATTTTTGATAATTCATAAATTATATAAAATAATAAAATTACACAAACATTTTTTAATTTAAAATTTTGACTTTCAATCTTTCACTTTAAGTACTTTAAGTTGTAAACAATTTTTTTAAGTCTAATCAAACGACTTCTTAATGTATCGTATTAAAGTTACTTCTATGTTGATTAAATATTTTGTGCTCTAAATATTCCAAAAAAGATGAATTATATCATAATTCCGTCGTACAGTTTTATTAAATTTATTTACATAATTATATATATATATATATATTATTTTTAAAATTTTGGTAATACATTATTATTAAATTAAAAAAATAAGAAAATTGAAATGAGGAAAGAAGAGAATTAGTGGAGTTCAATAATTAATAAAAAAAAGAGGTTGAAAATTATTTGATAAGAGGTTTTTTATTGTTAAATAGGTTTTTTATTTGATGAACCCTTGATTATTACTTACAAATAAAACTAAATGTTTCTTATAAAATAATAAATCTTACATGTTTAATTTTACCAAATTATTTTGATTACTCCTCACAATGTTAACTTTTAAAAAAAAAAAAAATGTTACCTTTTTCCTAACCAACACTACAAGAAATTCAGGGCATTTTCGATCAACTAAGTTCGACTGCGGGTAAATTTCACCGACATCAGTCACATTTAGGGGGCACAGGTTTCGACCAAAAAAAGTCAAATTTACCAGCAGTCGAATTTAGTAGGATTTTCGACCAATTTTTATGTTTGGTCGAATTTAGTAACCGTCAAAAAAAAGGAGGGAAAGTTTCCGCTGGAAAATCGAATTTGGGAACATAAATTCGACCAAATTTGGTTGAATTTAAAAAAATTGGTTTTCACGGGAAAATTCCCGCCTTTTTTGCAAACTATGTTGGAAGTGATAAATTCACCCAACCCCAAATTAAAATCAAAAAATTTCAGCTGAATTCGAACAAAAAAATCGACCAAATTTGGTCGAAATTAGCTAAATGCGACAGGAACTGGTAGAAATTAGCTAAATTCAATCAAATTCGGTGGTAAAAGTATATTCGACCAAAATTTATCACATTTACCGATTACTAAATTCGACCAAATAAAGTGAAATTTACTGTGGCCTTTTTGGAAGCCCTACCCCATCTGCTTTACAGCAGTCGTTCTTCCCTCATTTCACCAATTCTCTTTTCTCCTTCGTCTTTCCTTCATGTGAGCATTCTAAATCAGCAAGTAAGTATAATTTTTTCTTTATATTTTATTTTAATTAGTGTAATTATGATAATTTTATATGTGTTCATATATATTTTGATTATTGTTAATGTGATTAAAATTTGTTCATGTTTATGTTTGCTAAAATAGCTAATTGATGAATGAAATATATTGATGATTCTAAAGATAATATTAGCTGTTAATTAATTTATTTTTTATGTTAAATTGCATCCTCCTTAATTATGTCAATATGTGCACAATTTGTAGATGGCATCTGATCGTAGTTGGATTGATCGTCATCGGTCGAATTTAGCTAAATTTAATTTGATCTTAAGCCACCGACTCTCAGTCGGTTGAATTTAGCTGAAAGCGACTGAATTCGGTTGAATTTAGCTAAATTCGACTGAATTTTTTCGGTCGAATTTAAAGGCGAATTTCTTGTAGTACAAACTGACAGATGTTTAACTAAAAATTACATATATTATATAATTATAAAAAGTATATAGTCATCAAAGAAAACTATCAAATCTACTTTGAAATGTATTTTTTAATTTTTTAATATCATAAAGAATTGTTTTTAATATTTAGTCAATAAGTGAAATTGACCACAAATAAAATCAGAATATGACCTTAATTTAGGACGGGACGGAGGGAATAATTTATAATTCCCATCCTCCCTAATTTTTTGAAAAAAAAATTATACGTAATAACAAAATTAAGTTAGTTATATAACATTTTTCCATTCTTATCAGTATTTGCCATATTAATTTTATATACACGTGAAAAGTAGAGTTTGCAGGGCAAATGATGTTCTACAGGAGAGAGTAATTTAAAAATATGTGCTTAATTAAGTTTATATTATAGATAGACAAACTATTGTGTAAAAGGAGAGCAGTATTATGTAACTGTCTCAGTAATTTATCAAGTAAGACAGTTATAATATTAGTTACTGAACAATTATTGGTGGACCACGGAGTGTGACTAATAAAAGTTGTGGGTATCTACTTGGAATTCTGTGCAATAACGAATCGGGCAAAGTAACCTATGGGAAGGAGACACGTGGCCACAAGATCGAGAGAATACAGATTGCCAAATGTGGGAAGGGAGAGAGCAGATTGGAGATTGCTTTTATTTTATTTTCTTCATTTCCAAGTTGTTTTACATCTTCTTGTATTCAGTACTCAATATTTACTTTCCATAATCAATACTTCTATTCTTGTTTTTCATGGAGATTGTTAATTTCTATTTTGTTTCTTAGTTGTTGTTTCTATAATTAGAATGTGGTTATTAGTGGTATCAGAGCAGTGTATCCTCGGGTTGTTGAATTAATGGCTGAAGGAACACGGTTTAAGGATTTGGATAGTAGATTGGTTTCTCTAGAAGCCAAGTTTACTGAGTTTAGTGAAGTTTCATCAAAAGGACGAGCTGAAATGACGACTCAGATGGGCAACATGAGTCAACAGATTGAAGAGATTGGGGTTGGGTTGAGTAAGGTGGATGGTAAGTTTGAAGAACTGAGGCAACTGATAATGGGATTGCAAGGCAGGAAGGAGTTTGGATCTACTAATAGTCAAGGTGAAAATGATGGAGCTAATGGGAGAAGAATTTCGGAGGAGATAATATCATCAAACCCTAGTACTGCTTATATGCCTAATCTTTTTACTGCTCCTATCACTAGTATGTTATAACCATCACAAAACTTGTTTACACATCCTGCATCACACATCTTGGTTGCCAGTAACCCAGGAAAGACCCATTTATCTACACCCACCGACAATGGATTTGTTTGTCCTCCACACTACTCTACTGTATCTACTGTTTTACCAACGCCCAGTAGCTTACCCACGGGAATGACAGGTCCCTTCTCCCATCAAATGATAATTCCACCAAACATGTTTGCTTACCAAAACTCCAACTCGAATTTTATTCCACCTCATATTCCACCATTATACTCTGCTCCACATAGACATACCAATCACTCCAATTTTAATCCTATTCCTAAGATAGAATTTCCTAAATTCGATGGCACGGATCCTAAAGGGTGGATAAGTAAAGCGGAACAGTACTTTGATTTTATAAATATTGAAGAGCAGAAGAAAGTGAAATTAGCAGGGCTTCATTTTGAAGGAAAGGCTAGTGTGTGGTATAGGTTTTATCAAGCAAGTAGGAGTAATGGCAATTGGAAGGCATTTCAATCTGATCTCATAGTCAGATTTGAGAACCCGAATAATAGAGATGTGCAAGATTTGTTCAATAAGTTGAGTTAGGTGGGCAATGTATCTGAATACGAGGATAAGTTCGAGGAATTGAGGTCCTTAATCGTGGTCAGAAACAAACACTTGACTGAGGAATATTTTATCTCCAGTTTTATAAGTGGATTGAAGGACATGATCAAAGGAGCTGTAAGAATGTTTAGACCCAGTCTATTAACAGATGCTATATTCTTAGCAAAACAGGAGGAGTCGAAAATACAGAAGAGCTATGCAGTTGGTTCCAAAACAGTGGTGGGAAAGACTAATTCATTTTCAAGTACAGAACCCAAGAATACTCTCAAACCTTTCAACAGTAGCAATAGTCAAGGGAGACAAAAATCTACATTAAGTAGCAAGGAAATCATGAAAAGAAGAGCTAAAGGACAGTGTTTCCACTGTGATGAGTCATATCATCCAGGAAAAGAGAGCAAAGCTAAATTGTATGTGCTGACAAGAGACGATGAGTATTCCGGGGACGAGTTTTGTGATTGTGAAGAACAAGTGGTGGAAGAAACGGAAGCTAATACAGAAGTTCCAGGAGAAATTTCTATTAATGCAATGGTAGGAAATACTGCTCCTAGCACAGTGAGGTTAAAAGGAGAAATTAAAAGAAGGAAGGTGAGTATTCTGATAGATAGCGGGTCGATTCACAGTTTCATAGATATGTCCTTGATTAAGCAGTTGGAGATACCAGCCGAAGTAACTTTACCATTGGTGGTCTCGGTAGCAGATGTCACTAAAATGATAGTAGATACTGTTTGCAGGGGTGAAATATACAATACAAGGGCACGAATTCAATACTGATCTGAGGATGTTTCCTCTAGGGGGATCTGATATGGTGTTGGGAATCGATTGGTTGAAGGAAAATAACCATGTCACCTTTGATTTTCAAAAGTGTAGTATTATCATTAACAAGGAAGGCAAAGGAGTGGAAATGTTTGGAGGGTAATATAAGGGTGACTGCAGAACTATTAGTAGTAAGAGGCTGAACAAGTTACTTAAGAGCAAACAAGTTAATGCTCAGGGATATCTTTGTATGATCAGCTCTCATAATGCAGTGGAACAGACTAGTGATTTGTCATGGAGGGAAAAGCAAGTTAAAAAAGTGAAAGGAATATATGGATGTATTCCAAGAGCCCACTGGTCTTCCCCCACACAGGAACAAGATCACAAGATTCCATTAGTGGAGGGTAGCATAGCCATCAACCAGAGGAGTTATAGAGTTCCATATTTTCGGAAAGCGGAAGTAGAGAAACAAATCAGGGAAATGCTATCTAGTGGGGTTATTCAGGCTAGTACGAGACCTTTTGCTTCACCGGTAATATTGGTCAAAAAGAAGGATGTTTAGTGGAGGATGTGCATCAATTATAGGAGGTTCAATGACATAACGGTGAAAAATAAGTACCCGATTCCAGTAATTGACGAATTGTTGGATGAATTGAAGGATGCTAGATGGTTCACTAAGCTCGATCTCAGGTCAGGGTATCATTAAATCAGAGTTACAGAGGAAGATGTGTTTAAAACCGCGTTTAGGACCCATGAAGGCTTGTACGAGTTTAAGGTAATGCCGTTTGGATTAACAAACGCCCTTGCTTTGTTTCAGTCCTTAATGAATGAAGTGTTCCAGCATAACTTGAGAAAGAACGTATTGGTGTTTTTCGACGACATATTGGTTTATAGCAAAAGCTTTGAAGAGCATCTGCAGCACTTGAGGGAAGTTCTTGGAAAACTGAGATCACACCAGCTATTTGCCAAAGAAATTAATTGTTCCTTCTGTCAAGAAGAGTTGGAGTATTTGGGACATGTAATCTCAGCTGAAGGTGTCTCCACTAATTCTAGCAAGGTACAAGCTATGTTGGAATGGCCAACTCCAACTACTATTAAGCAGTTACGGGGATTCCTAGGCCTTATTGGGTACTATAGGAAATTTGTTAAGGGCTACGGAGTTATAAGCAAACCCTTTACTGAGTTACTTAAGAAATGAGCGTTCAGTTAGAAAACTAAGGCACAAGAAGCTTTTTAAATGCTTAAGTCTGCTATGGCTTCAACCCCAGTTCTAGCTCTCCTAGACTACGGTAAACCTTTTGTGTTGGAAACGGACGCAAGTGGAACATGAGTAGGTGATGTGTTGATGCAGCAAGGGCAACCAATTGCATATTTCAGCAAGAGTCTCTCCAAGAAATAATAGACCCTGTCAACTTACGAGAAAGAATTGCTAGCTATTGTTATGGCCACACATAAATGATACTCTTATCTGCAAGGACACCATTTTATCATTAAAACTAATCACTAGTCTCTAAAATATTTTCTTGAGTAGCGACTGTCCACACTATTACGACAGAAATGGCTAACAAAGTTAATGGGACTCGACTATGAAATTGTGTACAAGAAGGGTAAGGAAAACATAGTGGCTGACGCACTTTCCAGGAAACAAGAGCTAGAGAACTCGGGAGAATTAATGATGTTAACCACGGTACAACAAGGGTGGTTGTCAAAACTGTTAGAAAGTTATGTGGGAGACACTGAAGTTAAATTCATTTTAGAGGGAATTGCTAGGAAGGATGATGGCTTCAGTAAATATCAGTATCACAAGGGCCTATTCACATTTGAAGGGAAGATGTATGTTGGTACAGGGAAGAATTTCAGAAGTCAATTACTATGGAGTTCCACGATAGTACAGTAGGAGGCCATTCAGAGTAGGAGGTCACATTTAAAAGAGTATTACAATTCTTCCACTGGCTTAACTTGAGAAGGGAAGTTAATGAATATGTTATCTCGTGTGATGTCTATCAGAGAATAAAAACAGGTAATCAGCTTCCTGGAGGACATTTACAACCATTTCCAATTCCTAACCAAATCTGGGAAGACATTTCACTTAATTTTATTGAAGGTTTACCCAAGTCTGAAGGCAAGGATTGCATATTGGTAGTGATCGATAGGTTTTCAAAGGTATGACAATATCTACCACTATCACATCCCTTCACTGCAACTCAAGTTGCCCAGTTGTTCCTTGATAAGTTACCAACAAATTTTGGAAGGATTTATTTAAAATGGTGGGTACACAATTAAACCTCACTACGTACAGCTTATCACCTCCAGTCTGATGGTTAGACGGAGAGATTGAATAGATTCATTGAACACTATCTCAAAGCTATGGTGAGTAGTAGGCCCAAGCAATGGGGCAAGTGGATATCTCTTGCAGAATGGTGGTACAATACGGCTTTCAACTCCACTATACAAATGAGTCCTTATGAGGCTCTCTATAGGGTCAAACCACGGCAGCTTTGCCTGCCATCTCAGTGCAGGACTTCAGTAGGTTCAATCCAAGATTTTCAAATTAGCAAGGAAGCAATGGATCACATCTTGAAGAGTCAATTCCAAAGGCTCAACACAAATACAAGTACTATGTAGATCAGAAAAAAGGGAAGCAGTTCTTCGAGTTGGAGATATGGTGTTTCTCAAGCTATAACCTTATAAATAAATCTCTGTGGCAGTCAGGAAGCACTTGAAGTTAGCTCATAAATTCTATGGTCCATTCAAGGTACTGGAGAGAATCGGGCAGGTTGCTTACAAATTAGAATTACCCCTTGGAAGTTTAGTTCATCTAGTGTTCCACATTAGCCTATTGAAGAAGAAGGTTGTCTCGAAATATACAGTAACAAGTACATTGCCAAAATTGGGAGCTGAAGGCCAATTTTTGGTTTACCCCGTCACAGTATTGGACAGGAGAATGGTTAAACGGGGTAATGTGGCTGTCATTCAGTGGTTGATCCAATGGTCTCATGCTATTCAAGAGGACGCTGTTTGGTCGAAAACATGCAAGCGCACGTGATCAACCGGTTTTTAGTTATTTATGCACTTATGCAACAATGTATGATTTTTATCCACTGCTAAGACAAGTATCAAATTGATGGGTTGTCACTAATTCTTACTACGAGCAATATAATAAAACTAAGATTATAACTGAGAGAATTGAATTGATTTACTATTAAGAATGAAAACATGGAGTTTTAACTTCATATTGTACTTCCTTCAGAGTCATGCCTTTTAACAAACAGGTGATGTTGATAACTAATCAGATAACACGAAACTAATACACGCTATCTTTCAATATACGTATATCATACCATTCGAACTCCACAATTAAGATAGATATCGAATGGACACCAATTATGCTTA
>PHNY01019464.1:13851-26012 GCA_003724115.2 Anethum foeniculum
ATGACAAAGTAGGAAACAAAATAATTTAATTACTGAAGAACAAGGAGAAGGTTCCATAAAAATAGATGATTTCATTAGAAGATGAAGAAAAAGAAAATCCTGATTCTAAGGAGTCTTCTTCTTCTCAACATCTTCCCTCCTGTTAGCTTCAAACAGGATGGCCAACTTGATGATCCTTTCTTGTTCTATCAGCTTCTGTCTTTTCCTCTTTTTCTCTTCTTCGAGATTGATCAAGTAGCTCTATTATGTCGGAAAATGAGTTTTAAAATCACAAGCGCACAATTTAATCGTTTAAGTACTTGAGATTCGTTTCACAGTGACTAATTATTTTTCATAAATTTATTTAATTTCTAATTAATCGAACTAATTAAATGTAAAAACTAAATGGTGATTTATCTAAAAATTATTTTCTAATTAAAAAGGTAATTAAAACAACAAAAAGAAAATCTTAAACTAATTTAAACTAATTAGCTCAATTAAAATTATTCTAAATAATTAACTAACTTAATTTTTTTATAAAATCGGGCATGACCCGTTTGTAAATTGAACTAGCCCAAAAATCAACCAAACAACCAACATTCATTTTTTATTTATTCTATTTATTCACAATCAACCAGCGTACTCAAAATTAATCTAAAAGTTAAACTAAACTAAATTAAAACGGAAGACAGATGCATCATTTTAGTAAGCTGCAGACTTGTTTCCAATGAGTCAACTCGAAAATAAATCGCGGACTACAGACAATTGAATGAATTCTACAATAACTCAAAACTCGGCTACAACTCGGCTATGGTCCGCAACTCGTCTGCTAGACTCGTTCCATGACTCAGTACTGAAACAACTCGGTGAAAACCGAGTTGACTCGGATTTTATAGTAACAAACACAAAACCCAATGGCTGAATTAGGTTCGATTGTAATGGGATGGAGGATTGGTGGAAAGGTGTAGCGGGATGATGGGTCTGGTGAATGAACGAAGGTTTGGTGTTGTGGTTCGAAGGAAGAGAAATGGTTGCATGTGGGTAATTGAAGGCGAAGTGTGTAGAAGAAGAGGGTGTTGGTGGTTTGGATTGCAATGAAGAAGGTGGAGAACAGAGAATCGAAATGGAGGTGGGTTTGTTTGTAGAGAACTGGAGGTTTGGACTGCGGCGAAATGAAGGCGGAACTGGGTCTGGTGTTATAAGGCAGGTGGTGATATCAAGAAGGGTTAACAGCGGTGGTTTTGAGGTGGAGATAGAAAGGAGGAACTGCAGGGGTGGTTTGCGGATCAAAACAGGTGGTTACAAGGTGGGTTTGTAGAAAGGGAAGGGAGGTACAAGTTACGATTAGTGGGAAATTCCGGTTGTAAAAGGGAAAACAAAACAGGGGATTGAAAATTTAAAATCGAAGACAGTACTGGAAGAAGAAAAAAAATCAAACTAAACATTCAAACAACAAAAACAATCGAGCAGGTCTATAATTTTAAGGCAACTAGAGATTTAGAGTTCAGCAAGATATAAAACTTGAAGAGAATTAAAGAGCAGAAAAGTAGAATTAAATTGTAGAAAAATGAAATTTAAAAGACTTAGGCAGAAATATTAAAATGTTAAATTTATAAAAACAACTAACCAAACCCCGACACAAATCAATTTCATGCCGGAAGTTGGTCGAAAAAGGGTAAGAACATGACGGAAAAATCAAAAGCAAGCAAGAACATGATCAACAACTATATCTAAAAATTTTAAAAGCTACTTACCATTACCAACTTACAAAAATCAAATTCAAATTAACATACCCACTAGCAAAGTAAGAACACACATAAAATAAATAGCACCTAAATAAGCAAGACCACTAGATCTAGAGAATTAAAGAACAACTCACACCCACCCACTTACACAAAATTAAAATCTACACAACTCACACACCCAATATCAAAATAAACTATTCTACCAAACCCATTAAACTACAACGCTCAAAAATTAAATTTACCACTAAAACTAACTAAAGAAAAGTCAAGAACAATGCAATAAAGTAAAATCAAGGCATCCTTTCACCAATAAGGGGTAGTCTTATATTATTGACCCTTCTTTTGGTTTTATGAAAGTTCATGTGCCAAGAGATAAAAGTAGATCTAAGAACTTGAAAATAAAAGCAAGAGAAATGGAATTGAAAGACAAGATTTGCATAAAATTAAAGAGTGTTTAAACAAGAACAAGAATTTAAAGAGCAACTAATCTAAGCCCCCTAGGGTTCTAGCCTAGGAATGGGTTTACAAAATATAGAAGAAAGCTAAAACAAGAAACTGAAAATGAAACTAAGCTAGTCCAACCTAGGGTCCTAGCCTAGGGGGTGTTATTTATAAGTAAAGGGGAGGGGTCTATTTATAGGGAAAAAATAGGGTTTTAGGGTGGCTTGGCTCAATCCTAGCCATACATTAGGTGGGTATGTTGTTTAGATCATGGCCATTCATTTCATCCAAGCTTTTTCCCTTTTAGTTTCTCTTTTCGTTTTTCCCTTTTCGTTTTTCCCTTTTCGTTTCTCGTTTCTTTTTGCTCTTTTTGCTCTTTCCTCTTTCGCCATTCCTTGCTTTTCTCCCCTTTTATTATTTCTTTTATTTTTCTGCAAAACAAAGTCAATGCGATAAATTAATAAATAAAAATATGAAAGCGACCAATAAAATAGGTATAAAAATATGTAAATTTATGCACTTATCAAATGCCCCCATACCTATCTTTTGTTCGTCCTCGAGTAAAACAAAAACAAAAATGCAACTAAGAAAAATAATCCTAAGTTATTATGCTCCTTTTCGTAGGTGTGACGGGTAATTTTAGGTTTACCAACCCAGTAAACCCGTAGACGATCTCTACCAGAGGAGTGTTGTCTCCTAAGGGTTTACAGAAGATATACCCAAAAAATCTTTGACACAATTTCAACCAGGTGTCAAAAATTCAATCTCACTAAAGCATTCATTGGTGTCAATAAAGAGATTTTTATAAGGAAAATACATTCCTTGAAGACTGTTTTAATAATAGCCAAGATATAGATGACCTTAATCCACTTATACCGAACTAAAATTTACAAAAGACTCCAAGGTGTGTAGTGAGTTTAAGGCCTTTGATGGATCTAAAAGTCTAAGAACATTTTCTCTTTTTCAACCAATATTGAACTGACCCATTCTCTATATAGACAAGTATCTAGCCAAACTTCGCAAAAGATTATTCCATTTTTTTCTTTTTTTCTATTTTTTCCTTTTTTTATTGACTTTATGATGTCTGTTCTCTTAGGCTTTCTATGTTACCCATGTAGCGAGCTTTGGGTCAGTGACTCCCAAACCAGGCGGTCTTAGGGCACTAGGATTTGAAATCCCCCTACGGACTTAATAACTCGAGTAACAAAGGCCACAAAACTCTACTAGTCAATTCTACTTGTGCCCATCATCTTAAGATTTTTGGTTTATAAGAACAATGGGTATTGAAGTAGTTTATTCAACATTTTTTTCTATTTTTTTTGAACTCGCAAAGGTTTGATTCGACATTGTTTCAACATGTAGGTTCTCTCTCAGGTATCGAATAACACCCCTAGACAATCTCTCCAACAAAGGTCTTGTGTAAAAGTGTCATCTTGGAATCTAGAGTAAAAATCGTTCGATAAAAGTTTCAAAAAGACACCTTACTCAACTACGTTTGAATTATCTACAAGACATTACATATATAATTTTCGAAAACAAGTCAACACCAACTAGTACTAAAGTTCAAAAGAATAGAAGACAACTTAGCTAAAAATGACTCTATTTTTAAAAATATTTGAAAATTTTTCAATTTTTTTGGATTTTCTGATTTTATCTATTTACACTAAACCCTCCACCATACCTAAATCGTGCATTGTCCTCAATCTATGCAAAATAGAGAAATATGCAAATGAGATGGCGAGAAAATACCTGATAAGGGATGACGGAGAATCGAAATGCAGCAAAAAACTACTAACTAACACAACTCACACACACAATTGTTCCCCCATACTTGAATTTTGCGAGGGAATGGACCAAAATGAACTCTAATTAGCCGATGCCGGACGGAAAGATGGGATGAAGCTTTGAGAAAGAATCAAGATATTTTTGAAAATTTGGATCCGAAAAGACTTTCTCTAGTAAATGACAATCAGTTAACCCTAAAGAAAAAGAATCACTAGTGTTTTCCATAAACCAACTTAAGGCTTCTTCATTTTGTTTAAGCAGATTAGTGACATGAGACAATTGATCATGGTTTAAAACACTAGGAGTGACATAAGAAACGGGTCCATAATCTCCTAGGGCATTCTGGTCGACATAAGAGCAAGGCAACATCGAGTCAAGTGTAAGTGGTTCACCTACGGGACACTTATCAACGTGGCTAGGTTTAACACTAACAACCTCTAGAGTTTCCCCCTTGGATCAAATGTTATCCAACTCTTTTAACATCTCTTCCGAAGTCAAATCTTTGTAAGACTCAAGGAGCTCTCGATTAGATTCATAATTAAGCTCGACATCCTCTTTGATAAGCGACTCAATTTCATTATCCTCAAGGCTAGACCATGTGACAACCTTATTGACCATATTAACCCCTATTCGTTGTACATAAAGTTCATTGGGTTCTTCAGAGATAGGTTTCAAAGGTTCTTTAGAAGATGAAGGTTCACTAGGTGAAGATAGTTTACTCGGAGAAACAAATGACTCGGAATGCACGAGTTGTTTTGAAGGATTTGGAACGGGAGTAGAAAGATAATGATTAGGTTCAGACTTCAAATCTTCTTCTTCTTCATGAGAGTTATCGCCTACATGAGTATCAACCATCTTTCTCGACCTAAGAGAAATTATAGTGCTCACATTTTCATGTGGTCTTTGACTGAAAGGGAATTTAGGATTAGCCTCGGGTTGACTCAGAAGCTCAATCTTTTCAAGCTCACAAATGGTGTTGGCTAATTGACTCGCTTAGTCCGCTAACCTAGATATGGCTTGAGATTGAGAATTTAAAAGTTGTCTATCTTGAGTTAAGGTTTTCATGAAATTGGTTTGAGATTCAATTAAAACCTCGATACCCCTTTCTATTAAATTTATTCTCTTTTCCGAATCATCAAAACTGGGAGAATTCAAGGTGCTTGAAAAGAAATTTGGTTCAACGAAGCTTGAATCGGGTTAGGAAAAGAATTTTGATTTGGAATAAGGGTTCGATATTTGAAATTGTGGCGAGGAAGTTTGAAAGTTTGGAGCTTGATTCCATGAGAAATTTGGGTGATTATTCCAACCGGGATTGTAAAAAGGATCAATTTCAGGTGTAAGTTGGAACATCACATTGACTTGGTTAAAGTTGGAATAAGGTTTAAACTTGAAGCTCGAAGGATTGTAATTCGAGTACATGGCCATTGATGCGGAGTAATAACGGTCCCTAAATGCTACATACATGCTTATTAAATTAAAACACGAAGCAAATAAGTGCGAAAATTAAAACACACAAAAAGAAAGGGTGAAAAATCGAAAGAAAAATTCTAACCTAGGTTCCCTAAAAAGAACTAGACCTTGCTCCTAACGATAAGATAATACTAGAATTCATACTCCGATATATATTCAAACTGATCTGGCCAGGTAGGATGCAAGCATTGCCAAGAGGCTAAACACCAGCCTAGTCACCGAATCTTAATTGGCCAGGTAAGCTTTCGCTAGCCTAGTCACCAAAAGAANCTAATAAAGGAATAATCGTTCTAGGTTCTCTTCCTAGTTGAGCGTGAAATCCTAGGGGCTGATGTCTAATTCATTTTATTAAAAGGCTAGGGAAATGCAAAATGAAGATTTTAAATTGTTTTTGGGCCAAGGAAAGAGTGATGAAATCTCTCCCCTTATCTTTTAATGGGGTTTTGCCCTTAAAGTTTATTTAAATGATGCAAGCAAACAACGAAATATATACAAAAACGATAAACAACTATGGACTACGTGTCCTAATCTAAAAAATGAAAGAAATTAACGTACCTTGGGGTCCTCCAGCGATCACCACAATTAAAGTACCAAAATTTAAAAACAGAAAATAAAATCTAGCATGATGTGATCCTAACTGATAAATGCATGATGCAACAAATATGTAATTCCTAACTAATTTTTTTGAATTTTTAATTTACCAATTTTTTTAAAGATTTTTTAATTTTCTGATTTTCTTGTGATTTTCTAAAAATAAAAAGCTCGAAAAGTGAAGAGATACGGGTTACCGAAGTAAGATTCCAAAATTTTCAAGTAAAATTCTCCGGGTTGACCGCTTCCCGAACGCTCCAATTTTCTGAAAATAAGAAAAGAAAATAAAGTAAGAAAAATTAATTCGAAAAATTAAAAATTAAGGACACATTACAAAAAATCAAAATAGTCCCCGGCAGCGGCGCCAAAAACTTGTTTTGTCAGAAAATGAGTTTTAAAATCGCAAGGGCACAATTTAATCGTTTAAGTACTTGAGATTCGTTTCACAGGGACTAATTATTTTCAAAAATTTCCTTAATTTCTAATTAATCGAACTAAGTAAATGTAAAAACAAAAAGGTGATTAATCTAAAAATTATTTTCTACTTAAAAAGGTAATTACAAAATCAAAAAGAAAATCTTAAACTAATTTAAACTAATTAAATCAATTAAAATTATTCTAAATAATTAACTAACTTAATTTTTTATAAAATCGGGCATGACCCGTTTGTAAATTGAACTAGCCGAAAAATCAACCAAACAACCAACATTCATTTTTTATTTATTCTATTTATTCTATTTATTCACAATCAACCAACATACTCAAAATTAATCTAAAAGTTAAACTAAACTAAATAAAAACGGAAGATAGATGCATCATTTCGGTAAGCTGCAGATTTGTTTCCAACGAGTCAACTCGAAAATAAATCGCGGACTACAGACAATTGAATGAATTCTGCAATAACTCAAAACTCGGCTGCAACTCGGCTTTGGTGGCTGCTAGACTCGTTCCATGACTCGGTGGTGAAACAACTCGGTGAAAACCGAGTTGACTCGGATTGTATAGTAACAAACACAAAACCCAGCGGCTGCATTGGGTTCGATTGTAATGGGATAGTGGATTGGTAGAAAGGTGTAGCAGGATGACGGGTCTGGTGAGTGAACGAAGGTTTGGTGTTGTGGTTCGAAGGAAGAGAAATGGTTGCATGTGGGTAATTGAAGGCGAAGTGTGTAGAAGAAGAGGGTAATGGTGGTTTGGATTGCAATGTAGAATTAAATTATAGAAAATATGAATTTTAAAAGACTTAAGCAGAAATATTAACATGTTAAATTTATAAAAACAATTAACCAAATCCTGACACAAATCAATTTCATGCCGGAAGTTGGTCGAAAAAGGGTAAGAACGTGACGAAAAAATCAAAAGCAAGCAAGAACATGATCAACAACTATATCTAAAAATTTTAAAAGCCACTTTCCATTACCAACTTACAAATATCAAATTCAAATTAACATACCCACTAGCAAAGCAAGAACACACATAAAATAAACAACACCCAAATAAGCAAGACCACTATATCTAGAGAATTAAAGAACAACTCACACCCACCCACTTACACAAAATTAAAATCTACACTAACTCACACACCCAACATCAAAATAAACTATTCTACCCAACCCATTAAACTACAATGCTCAAAAATTAAATTTACCACTAAAACTAACTAAAGAAAAATCAAGAACAATGCAATAAAGTAAAATCAAGGCATTAGTTCACCAATAAGGGGTAGTCTTATACTATTGATCCTCCTTTTGGTTTTATGAAAGTTCATGTGCCAAGAGATAAAAGTAGATCTAAGAACTTGAAAATAAAAGCAAGAGAAATGCTTGCTACTATTGATTCTGATCGAGTAGTTCAGTTTTGAAACCCTAAACTGATCGTGGAATTAGACTTCACTTACATTTTTTCTCTCACTGTTCTGCCTAAATATGATAAATTCCGACTTTCTAATAACTTAGTACATTATTATATATATAATTCGCAATAATACATCCTATACCAGTGTAACAGCCCGTACTTTTCGGACTATTAATTCTAAATCAAAACTAAAATAAAATACAATTTCTCCATCTAAAATTCGATTAAAAAGGTGACTATTAAAAAAATGCAGTAATAGAAGTACAAAGGTTAATCAACCCAAAACCTAAAGTCCTTGAACTCTAATACTATCATACTCGAATCTTGGATGAAAACTAAAATAATAAAAGAATTAGCTCCGAAGCCCAGCAAGAAATCAATCGATCCAACTAGTAAGGCCAAACAACATATACACATATTACAAAATTCGATAATCTATATGGTACGATATTCGAAACACATGCTTTCGATAAATATTCATATTCTTATTCGATACATACGATACATATACCACATAAACGACAATATTTTGAAACCCATAATTGATGCCACGACCACTACAACCCGATGATAACGATCCTAAATTTTCAGAAAACTGACACTACAACCCGGTGACTTAGTCTTATGTTCTTATTCGATATTTTCACAAACCATAACATAAATATGAGATCCAAAATTATTGTTTGAAAACCACACATACACAACAATATATGTAGTGTAACACTTAATACTTTCAAATATATCATCACTTAGCCCATATTTTAATATACAAATATACACTCATGATATAGTTTCGAAAACACTAGCAAGATCGATCGAAACTTACCTCAATTTTGACCAGATCTGAAATTATTTTTTTAACCCACTAAACGAGGTTTTCATGGAAAACTTAAAACACGAAAGTTGTAGAGAACGAAAAGACCTTTCCGAAAAGTCCAGAATCAACGAAGTCCGATAATTAAATACGAATTTTACAAGATTGCTGATTTATGTGTATAAAAACCCCTACAAATTTTAACAATAAAGATAGCAAAGAGAATATAATGTATATATAACGCTACAAAACCCTAATTCCAGACCTACAAGTTATTTGTATTCAAACCTAAACCATATTTTAGGCCCCCTAGTCTAACCCAATTTTAGTTCCCAGATTTTATTAAATTTTAATCCTTTCATACTATTTTCGTCAATTATTATTATTATTTTAAAAATTACGGGATTTTACAACCAGCTTATAATTATCTACACCGTCCGTCCCTTGATATGCGATCTAATTTTTTCAAGTATGAACATCCTATTTTTATATAAAATAAAAAGCTGCGAAAATAATGCTTACAAATAAATATTTTATACATATATTTGGAAATACGTGAAAAGAGCTAGAAAAAGATTAGGACATTTATTATTGGACGAAGAAACTGAAACTTTCTAAACGTTTGAAGCGAAACTAGGAGTTTACGAAACATAACTTTCTATCTATATCTTCTCAAATTTAAAGTCTAACAATGGAGTTTTCGATTTTAGAAATGGAGTTCTTCCATTTGAATTGGCCTTTTGTGCATGACATTAGAAGTCTATGTAAGTTTCATTTGTGGTTTGTAGTTATGTGAACAACCTTAGTTGTACATTTTATTTTGAAACTTCTTAACTAAATTTACTATTTTTTCTTCTTTGCATTCCAGCTACATATATTTTGGATCCTTTTGCATTTATATTATATTCCCTTTGCCTGACTAGGTAATAAAATAAATTTAATTACTAATTTTTTTCTCATGTTTAGCTGGTTCTTTTACAATGTGAAAATATACGGTATAAAGTTTGTGCGCTTGTTTGTAGAGAGCCAGTGAGAGGAAAAAACAAGTAATAAAACAACCTAAGGTCATAAATTATTGTCTGTTCTCAGAATACGAACGCGAGCTTATTATAAAGAGTGGTAGAACTCGTTGAGGCTAACAATTGAAGAAGTAGTATCAACTAAGCTAGATAATTAAAAAAAAGCCTTTGCGAAAGAAATAATTACTCTTTTTTTTTTGCGAAAGAAAAAAAAGGGAGCTATGCAATTCTTTCAGCTTCTTCATCAATGAAGGTTTTAATTTCCAGAATTTGCTTGAATCTCTGACCCCTAATGTACCGTTGAGGCTAATTCCTGCAGTAAATCTCTTTATCACATTCACCCTTAAATGTGATAAAGAGATTTACCGCTGGAACTGGGCTCAACGGAACATCAGGGGTCAGAGATTCAAGCAAACTCTGGAAATTTGAAACCTTTATTGATGAAGAAGCTGAAAGAATTGAATAGCTCCCCTTTTTTTCTTTCACAAAAAAAGAGTAATAATTTCTTTCACAAAGGCTTTTTTTTAATTATCTAGCTTAATTGATACTACATCTTCAAGTGTTAGCCTCAACGAGTTCTAACACTCTTTATAATAAGCTCGCGTTTCTATTCTAAGAACAGAAAAAAAAATGTATGACATAAGGTTGTTTAATTACTTGTTTTTTCCTCACACTAGCTCTCTACTAACAAGCGCACAAACATATATTTAAGTATCTTTATACCGTATAATTTCACATTGTACAAGAACCAGCTAAACATGAGAAAAAAAGTAGTAATTAAATTTAATTTATTACCTAGTCAGGCAAAGGGAATATAATATAAATGCAAAAGGATCCAAAATACATGTAGCTGGAATGCAAAGAAGAAAAAATAGTAAATTTAGTTGAGAAGTTTCAAAATAAAACGTACAACTAAGATTGTTCCATAACTAAAAACCACAAATGAAACTTACATAGACTTCTAATGTCGTGCACAAAAGGCCAATTCAAATGGAAGAACTCCATTTCCATGATCGAAAACTCCATCATTAGACTTTAAATTTGAGAAGATATAGATAGAAGGTTGTGTTTCGAAAACTCCTAGTTTCGCTTCAAACGTTTATAAAGTTTCAGTTTCTTCGTCACGTAATAAATGTCCTAATCTTTTTCAAATTCTTTTCACGTATTTCCACATATATGTATAAAATATATATTTGTAGGCAATATTTGTTGGGACACAAGGCTGTCAAGTAACTAGGCAGAGGAGGGGGTGAATGACTAGTTAGATAATTTCAAAAACTAAACTTTATTTTTCTTTTTTTAAACATCAACTGGACAAGGATAGGTAAATATTTTATGTGGAAAAGAAAAAAACATAAATGGCCCAACACACAATACTTAATCGATTTACTTTATATAAGATATAAACAAATTGTTATTATAGCCTTAAGAAAAATGATGGTGTTTTTTTTGGCTACTTCTCAAGAACAGATTCTTGAGTTTGGCTCACAGAGAGAGAAAATACATGACTTTGTGAATCCTTAATTTGCTACACACTAAACACTTGGATTGAGCACACTATAAATGATAAATTTTACGAAATGTAGTGCCCACTCCATCTAACAGCTGAAGATCCCGTATTGTGCAGCATGATGCAGCTTTTGCGTGACTGCCATGATCTTGATTATTTCTCCTTATCTTTAGCCGTGTGTTCCCTTTTCTTTCTCTCCAAGTTTTAACTTAGACTTGACACCCGTTCATGGACCACCTCCATGTACAATGTGCTGCAATGATTTGTTTCTTCTTTTCTGAAAATTGTACCTCCTTTTGTCTCGTTATGAACCAACTCAGTGTGGATATCGTGAACCCTGAGCTGCTTTGTCATCCTACTTCTCGACATAGTACAAGTATGGATATCATAAAACATGTGACTTCTCGATATAGCACTTCACGGTATTTAATATTGATTTCACAATATGTGACTTTGCTGCATGCGACTTCACAGTATAGCTTTACTTGACTTGACGATATTGATGACTTCATAATGTAGCCTTGTTAGTTCACGGTATAGTTCTTCTAGACTTCACAATATATGACTTAGAGATTTTTCTGCAGTTTATTATTCTTCAATAGTCTTTTCTGCAACTTGCTGCTTGAACAATCTTCATTGAACTTCTTCCAAGTTGATCTATTCTATACAAGACTATTGCATGGAAATCTCTAAGCTCATTTAGACATATGAACCATCTAGAAGAACAAACAAGACAAGTACACTTGAAACCTATCACTAGTTCAAATGGAATACTTCATTCGTTTTTGTAAAGGGACATTGCTACTTGAGTAGGCTTGTTATGATGGTATAGACATGTCGTGTACCTAACAATCTCCCCCAAATTGTGAGAAAGAACCTGAGGCACAATTTCAAGTCTACTAACAAGCCTACCATGCATAAAAGATAGACATTCAAGACAATATGATTTTCAA
>PHNY01019464.1:30585-43888 GCA_003724115.2 Anethum foeniculum
GGACAATTGATCATGTTTCAAATCACTAGAAATGACATAAGAAACTGGTCCATAATCCCCTAGGGCATTCTAGCCAAATAAGAGCAAGGCAACATTGAGTCAAGTGTAGGTGGTTCACCTACGGGACTCTTATCAACGTGGCTAGGTTTAACACTAACAACCTCAGGAGTTTTCCACTTGGAGCAAATGTTATCCAACTCTTTTAACATCTCTTCCGAAGTCAAATCTTTGTATGACTCAAGGAGCTCTCGATTAGATTCATAATTAAGCTCTACATCCTCTTTGAGAAGCGACTCAATTTCATTATCCTCAAGGCTACACCATGTGACAACCTTATTGACCATATTAACCCCTATTCATTTTACATTAAGTTCATTGGGTTCTTCAGAGATTGGTTTCGAAGGTTGTTTAGAAGATGAAGGTTCACTAGGTGAAGATAGTTTACTCGGAGAAACAAATAACTTGGAATTCATGGGTTGTTTTGAAGAATTTGGAACGGGAGTAGAAAGATAATGATTAGGTTCAGAGTTCAAATCTTTTTCTTCTTCATGAGAGTTATCGCCTACCTGAGTATCAACCATCTTTCCCGACCTAAGAGAAATTATAGTGCTCACATTTTCATGTGGTCTTTGACTGGAAGGGAATTTAGGATTAGCCTCGGGTTGACTCAAAAGCTCAATCTTTTTAAGCTCACAAATGGTGTTGGCTAATTGACTCGCTCGGTCCACTAACCTAGATATGGCTTGATATTGAGAATTTAAAAGTTGCCTATCTTGAGTTAGGGTTTGCATGAAGTTGGTTTGAGATTCAATTAAAACCTCGATACCCCTTTCTATTAAATTCATTCCCTTTTCTGAATCATCAAAACCAGGAGAATTTAAAGGTGCTTGATAAGAAATTTGGTTTAAAGGAGCTTGAATCGGGTTACGAAAAGAATTTTGATTTGTAAATTGGTAAGGGTTCGATGTTTGAAATTGTGGCGAGGAAGTTTGAAAGTTTGGACCTTGATTCCATGAGAAATTTGGGTGATTATTCCAACCGAGATTGTAAAAAGGATCAATTTCAGGTGTAGGTTGGATAATCACATTGACTTAGTCAAAGTTAGAAAAAGGTTGAAACTCGAAGCTCGAAGGATTGTAATTCGGGTACATGGCCATTAGTGCGGAGTAACGGTCCCTAAATGCTACAAACATGCTTATTAAATTAAAACACATAGCAAATAAGTGCAAGAATTAAAACACCCAAAAAGAAAGGGTGAAAAATTGAAAGAAAAATTATAACCTAGGTTCCTTAAAAAGAACTAGACCTTGCTCCTAACGATAAGATAATAATAGAATTCATACTCCGATATATATTCATACTGCTCCGGCCAAGTAGGATGCAAGCATTGCCAAGAGGCTAAAGACCAGCCTAGTCACCGAATCTTAATTGGGCAGGTAAGCTTTCGCTAGCCTAGTCACCAAAAGAATGAATAATAAAGGAATAATCTTTCTAGGTTCTCTTCCTAGTTGAGCGCGAAATCCTAGGGGTTGATGTCTAATTCATTTTATTAAAAGGCTAGGGAAATGAAAAATGAAGATTTTAAATTGTTTTTGGGCCAAGGAAAGAGTAATGAAATCTCTCTCCTTATCTTGTAATGGGGTTTTACCCTTAAAGTTTATTTAAATGATGCAAGAAAACAACGAAATATATACAACAACGATAAACAACTATGGATGCTTAACTATGTGTCCTAATCTAAAAAATGAAAGAAATTAACGTACCTTGGGGTCCTCCAGCGATCACCACAATTAAAGTACCAAAATTAAAAAATAGAAAATAAAATCTAGCATGATGTGATCCTAACTGATAAATGCATGATGCAACAAATATGTAATTCCTAACTAATTTTTTTGAATTTTTAATTTACCAATTTTTTTAAGATTTTTCAATTTTCTGTTTTTCTTGTGATTTTCTAAAATTAAAAAGCTCGAAAAGTGAAGAGATACGGGTTACCGAAGCAAGATTCCAAAATTTTCAAGCAAAATTCTCCGGGTTGATCGCTTCCCGAACGATCCAATTTTCTGAAAATAATAAAAGAAAATAAATTAAGAAAAATTAATTCGAAAAATTAAAAATTAATTAAAACAACAAAAAGAAAATCTTAAACTAATTTAAACTAATTAGCTCAATTAAAATTATTCTAAATAATTAACTAACTTAACTTTTTTATAAAATCGGGCATGACCCGTTTGTAAATTGAACTAGCCGAAAAATCAACCAAACAACCAACATTCATTTTTTATTTATTCTATTTATTCACAATCAACCAACATACTCAAAATTAATCTCAAAGTTAAACTAAACTAAATAAAAACGAAAGATAGATGCATCATTTCGGTAAGCTGCAGACTTGTTTCCAACGAGTCAACTCGAAAATAAATCGCGGACTACAGACAATTGAATGAATTCTGCAATAACTCAAAACTCGGCTGCATCTCGGCTTTGATCTGCAACTCGGCTGCTAGACTCATTCCATGACTCGGTGGTGAAACAACTCGGTGAAAACCGAGTTGACTCGGATTGTATAGTAACAAACACAAAACCCAGCGGCTGAATTGGGTTCGATTGTAATGGGATGGAGGATTGGTAGAAAGGTGTAGCAGGATGACTGGTCTGGTGAGTGAACGAAGGTTTGGTGTTGTGGTTCGAAGGAAGGGAAATGGTTGTATGTGGGTAATTGAAGGCGAAGTGTGTAGAAGAAGAGGGTATTGGTGGTTTGGATTGCAACGTATAATTAAATTATAGAAAATATGAATTTTAAATGACTTATGTAGAAATATTAACATGTTAAATTTATAAAAACAATTAACCAAATCCTGATACAAATCAATTTCATGCCGGAAGTTGGTCGAAAAAGGGTAAGAACATGACGAAAAAATCAAAAGCAAGCAAGAACATGATCAACAACTATATCTAAAAATTTTAAAAGCCACTTTCCATTACCAACTTACAAACATCAAATTCAAATTAACAAACCCACTAGCAAAGCAAGAACACACATAAAATAAACAACACCCAAAGAAGCAAGACCACTAGATCTAGAGAATTAAAGAACAACTCACACTCACCCACTTACACAAAATTAAAATCTACACTAACTCACACACCCAACATCAAAATAAACTATTCTACCAAAACCATTAAACTACAATGCTCAAAAATTAAATTTACCACTAAAACTAACTAAAGAAAAATCAAGAACAAAGCAATAAAGTAAAAACAAGGCATTATTTCACCAATAAGGGGTAGTCTTATACTATTGATCCTCCTTTTGGTTTTATAAAAGTTCATGTGCCAAGAGATAAAAGTAGATCTAAGAACTTGAAAATAAAAGCAAGAAAAATGCTTGCTACTATTGATTCTGATCGAGTAGTTCAGTTTTGAAACCCTAAACTGATCGTGGAATTAGACTTCACTTACATTTTTTCTCTCAATGTTCTGCCTAAATAAGATAAATTCTGACTTTCTAATAACTTAGTACATTATTATATATGTAATTCGCAATAATACTTCATATACCAGTGTAACAGCCCGTACTTTTCGGACTATTAATTCTAAATCAAAACTAAAATAAAATATAATTTCTCCATCTAAAATTCGATTACAAAGGTGACTATTAAAAAAGTGCAGTAATAGAAGTCCAAAGGTTAATCAACCCAAAACCTAAAGTCCTTGAACTCTAATGCTATCAAACTCGAATCTTGGATGAAACCTAAAATAATAAAAGAATTAGCTCCGAAGCCCAGCAAGAAATCAATCGATCCAACTAGTAAGGCCAAACAACATATACACATATTATAAAATTCGATAATGTATATGATACGATATTCAAAACACACGCTTTCAATAGATTTTCATATTCTTATTCGATACATACGATACACATACCACATAAATGACAATATTTTGAAACTCATAATTGATGTCACGACCACTACAACCCGATGGTAACGTTCCTAAATTTTCAGAAAACTGACACTACAACCCGGTGACTCAGTCTTATGTTCTTATTCGATATTTTCACAAACCATGATATAAATATAAGATCCAAAATTATTGTTTGAAAACCACACATACACAATAATATATGTAGTGTAACACATAATACTTTCAAATATATCATCACATAGCCCATATTTTAATAAACAAATATACACTCATGATATAGTTTCGAAAACACTAGCAAGATCGATCGAAACTTACCTCGATTTTGACCATATCTGAAATTATTCTATTTAACCCATTAAACGTGGTTTTCATGGAAAACTTAAAACACGAAAGTTGTAGAAAATGAAAAGACCTTTCCGAAAAGTCCAGAATCAATGAAGTCCGATAATTAAATACGAATTTTACAAGATTTTTGATTTATGAGTATAAAAAGCCCTACAAATTTTAACAATAAAGATAGTAAACAGAATATAATGTATATATAACGCTATAAAACCCTAATTCTAGACCTACAAGTTATTTGTATTCAAACCTAACCCATATTTTAGGCCCTCTAGTCTAACCCAATTTTAGTTCCCAAATTTTATTAAATTTTAATCCTTTCATTCTATTTTCGTCAATTATTATTATTTATTTTAAAAATTACTGGATTTTACAACCATCTTATAATTATCTACACCCTTCGTCCCACGATATGCGATCTAAATTTTTCAAGTGTGAACATCCTATTTTTATATAAAATAAAAAGTTGCGAAAATAATACTTACAAATATATATTTTATACATATATCTGGAAATACGTGAAAAGAGCTTGAAAAAGATTAGGACATTTATTATTGGACGAAGAAACTGAAACTTTCTAAACGTTTGAAGCGAAACTAGGAGTTTACGAAACATAACCTTCTATCTATATCTTCTCAAATTTAAAGTCTAACAATGGAGTTTTTGATCTTGGAAATGGTGTTCTCCATTTGAATTGGCCTTCTGTCCATGACATTAGAAGTCTATGTAAGTTTCATTTGTGGTTTGTAGTTATGTGAACAACCTTAGTTGTACGTTTTATTTTGAAACTTCTCAACTAAATTTACTATCTTTTCTTCTTTGCATTCCAGCTACATGTATTATGGATCCTTTTGCATTTATATTATATTCCCTTTGTCTGACTAGGTAATAAATTAAATTTAATTACTACTTCTTTCTCATGTTTAGCTGGTTCTTTTACAATGTGAAAATATACAGTATAAAGTTTGTGCGCTTGTTTGTAGAGAGCCAGTGAGAGGAAAAAACAAGTAATTGAACAACCTAATGTCATAAATTATTGTCTGTTCTTCGAATACGAACGCGAGCTTATTATAAAGAGTGGTAGAACTCGTTGAGGCTAACACTTGAAGAAGTAGTATCAACTAAGCTAGATAATTAAAAAAAAGGCTTTGTGAAAGAAATAATTACTCTCTTTTTTTGCGAAAGAAAAAAAAGGGAGCTATGCAATTCTTTCAGCTTCTTCATCAATGAAGGTTTCAATTTCCAGAATTTGCTTGAATCTCTGACCCCTAATGTTCCGTTGAGGCTAATTCCTGCAGTAAATCTCTTTATCACATTCACCTTTAAATGTGATAAAGAGATTTACCGCAGGAACTGGGCTCAACGGAATATTAGGGGTCAGAGATTCAAGCAAACTCTGGAAATTTGAAACCTTCATTGATGAAGAAGCTGAAAGAATTGAATCGCTCCCCTTTTTTTCTTTCACCAAAAAAAAGAGTAATAATTTCTTTCGCAAAGGCGTTTTTTTTAATTATCTAGCTTAATTGATACTACATCTTCAAGTGTTAGCCTCAACGAGTTCTACCACTCTTTATAATGAGCTCGCGTTTCTATTCTAAGAACAGAAAAAAATGTATGACATAAGGCTGTTTAATTACTTGTTTTTTTCTTTCGCTGGCTCTCTACTAACAAGCGCACAAACATATATATATAAGTATCTTTATACCATATAATTTCACATTATACAAGAACCAGCTAAACATGAGCAAAAAAGTAGTAATTAAATTTAATTTATTACCTAGTTAGGTAAAGGGAATATAATATAAATGCAAAAGGATCCAAAATACATGTAGCTGCAATGCAAAAAAAGAAAAAAATAGTAAATTTAGTTGAGAAGTTTAAAAATAAAACGTACAACTAACATTGTTTACATAACTACAAACCAGAAATGAAACTTACATAGACTTCTAATGTCATGCACAAAAGGCCAATTCAAATGGAAGAACTTCATTTCCAAGATCAAAAACTCCATCGTTAGACTTTAAATTTAAGAAGATATAGATAGAAGGTTATGTTTCGAAAACTCCTAGTTTCGCTTCAAACGTTTAGAAAGTTTTCGTTTCTTCATCGCGTAATAAATGTCCTAATCTTTTTCAAACTCTTTTCACGTATTTCCACATATATGTATAAAATATATATTTGTAGGCAATATTTGTTGGGACACAAGGCTCTCAAGTAACTAGGCAGAGGAGGGGGTGAATGACTAGTTAGATAATGTCAAAAACTTAAACATTATTTTCTTTTTTATAAACATCAAATCGACAAGGATAGGTAAATATTTTATGTGGAAAAGAAAAAAAACATAAATGGTACAACACACAATATTTAATCGATTTACTTTATATAAGATATAAAGAAATTGTTGTTACAGCCCCAAGAAAGATGATGGTGTTTTTCTTGGCTACTTCTCAAGAACAGATTCTTGAGTTTGGCTCACAGAGAGGGAAAATATATGACTTTTTGAATCCTTAACCTGCTACGCACTAAACACTTGGATTGAGCACACTATAAATGCTAAATTTTACGAAACGTAGTGCCCACTCCATCTAACAGCTGAAGATCCCGTATTGTGCAACACGATGCTGCTTTTGTGTGACCGCCATGATCTTGATTATTTCTCCTTATCTTTAGCTGTGTATTCCCTTTTCTTTCTCTCCAAGTTTTAATTGTAGACTTGACACCTGTTCATGGATCACCTCCATGACTCGGCTGCTAGACTCGTTCCATGACTTGGTGGTGAAACAACTCAATGAAAACCGAGTTGACTCGAATTTTATGGTAACAAACACAAAACCCAGTGACTGAATTGGGTTCGATTGTAATGGGATGGAGGATTGGTGGGAAGGTGTAGCAGGATGACGGGTCTGCAGTTATAAGGCGGGTGGTGATATGAAGAAGGGTTGGCAGCGGCGGTTTTGAGGTGGAGATAGAAAGGAGGAACTGCAGGGGTTGTTTACGGATCAAAACAGGTGGTTACAAGGTGGGTTTGCAGAAAGGGAAGGGAGGTACAGGCTGCGAGTAGTAGGAAATCACGGTTGTAAAAGGGAAAACAAAACAAGGGATTGAAAACTTAAAATCGAAGACAGTGCTGGAAGAAGAAAAAAAATCAAACTAAACATTCAAACAAACACAAAAACGAGCTAGCAGGTCTATAATTTTAAGGCAACTAGAGATTTAGAGTTCAGCAAGATATAAAACTTAAAGAGAATTAAAGAGCAGAAAAGTAGAATTAAATTGTAGAAAATATGAAATTTAAAAGACTTATACAGAAATATTAAAATGTTAAATTTATAAAAACAACTAACCAAACCCTGACACAAATCAATTTCATGCCGGAAGTTGGTCGAAAAAGGGTAAGAACATGACGGAAAATTCAAAAGCAAGCAAGAACATGATCAACAACTATATCTAACAATTTTAAAAGCCACTTTCCATTACCAACTTACAAACATCAAATTCAAATTAACATACCACTAGCAAAGCAAGAACACACATAAAATAAACAACACCGAGATAAGCAAGACCACTATAAAAACTAATGTAATTAGTTTTAAATATGAAGGGTATAGTTTATCTGATTCTTTGTATTATACGGTGACTATATTGTTGATATATTTAAAGATTCTCAAATCCCGGATTTGATTATAACAATAGATCTTCATAATTTTGGAAAGGAATATATGATTGAATACTTTATGTTAGATTCATATATGTGATTTTATAATTCAAACTATTTTCAGAGGAACAATGCAAAATTCAGTCTATGCTTAACCTTAAAAGTAATGAAGAAAAAAGTTTCAGACACTAAGGTGCGATTTTCTAATTCTGTATTATGTTTGTAAATACATATCTATACATCTTTCTTATACAAGTTATATTCCTTTTATGATTGTGATGTAAAATTGAATCAAAACTCTAAAGAACACTTAAAAGAATCTTGTTTAATGTTGCAGACAGCGATATAGATTTATCATCGAATGATGATTTGTCAAAAATAATCGTTGAGGAACGTCCAATAATAAGGTTTCAACCAAAACTTTTCACTATGGTATCCTCTTTGTTAACTCTCCTAAACATTTCTTATTATTGAATACTATGTATTTGATAAATGTTCTCTTAGAATACTTAATAAAAGTGTTATAAGAATAAGATACAAAGTAGCGACGGTGATGCATTTTAGAGAAACTTATGACTAGTTTTGTGAACACCTCTTATTTGCTGGAAAACTTATAATACTTTCCAAGAGCGGTTATTATTTTGGTGGACAATTCTCGCATTATTTCTCTTGTAGTACCTCGGGAATTTCAATTTCATTAGTTTAGAGTTTTATATTTTGAGATGTCCAATGCAATAAAGACTAGTAGTTCTGTAACATGTAATGTATCACATGATTTTAATATTTTTTCATGTTTCGTACAGGGGGTTGTCTAGTTTTCAAATATTCTAATCTCAAAACTAATGTTAATTTTAAATTAATTTTCAATATTAGAGAGGGGGGACTACTTCTTTGACCATTTTGATATGATCTTGTAATTCAGTTGTATTTAGACGGTAGCATGTTATATATTATGATCTTTTTTGCATAAATTTTGCTTAATGTTCTCGAGATGTTTGTTTGATATAAGATTTTGGTGGTGATTTAATTGGACTTCTTAACTCTTACATGTCTTAAGATATTATTTTTGTACTAGTTTCTTATTTTTGTCAGGAGAATGCTGTCTATTTGAGTTTTTATTGAGAAGCATATAGCAACAGAAACCTGGGATGTAAAAATTATGTCCTACAAGTCCTTATGTGTTCTAGTGTTTTTGTTACTTTGGAAAATGAATGTACAGAGGTTGTAAATGATGAAACTTTGGCTGGTCTTCATGTGTAAATGGAGGAACTAGGGTGATCCATGCTGTATTCATGAAACTTCTGGCAATATGCATCTAATATGCTTAGTACTTGTGTAAACTATTATAATGGGTTGTAATAGTTTTTGAACTTTAATTTTCTGTAAATCAAAATCTCAGTAGATTTTCAAACTTTACTTCAATAGTTAGATTAAAACACTTAGTCGAACACATGTTAATTTAAAAAATTGAACTAAATTTTAGTTGAATAAAATTAGAGCAAAAGTATTTATTAAATTTTTAGTAAATTACTTAGTGAAACCTTAACTTTATTATTAAGTTAAATTCCAGTTAGTAGAACATTTATTTGTACCAAATTTATATTGAATTTTTAGTAGAACACTTATTAGATTGAAAGACAATATGTTATATTTAGAAGATTACTTATGGAATCTTAATCTTAAATTAAAATCAATGAAATAACATAAATTATATTAAATTTTGAGTTAGACTGAAACGAGATACTTGGAAAATAATTAAAAAATTATAGTAACGAGCAGAGCACATAAGTGAACCTAATGCTAAATTAAAAAAATTACACACTTCTACTATAAAGTCGTAAAAAAATATAAAATATATTCAAAAAATATTAATATTCAGTAGACTAATAAGATTCTATAAAGTCTTTTATTCTATTTAGATTTTTTTAATATTCTTTAAAAAAAAATTAGTTGTATGTTATAACAATTTGCAAATTTTTAAATTCAAATACTTATAGATTTTATGATAAAATTAAATTTTCATAAAATCTTATTTTACCTTAAAAGTAAATCTTTGGAGAATTTTCAAATCACACATACCAACGCACGTGATTTTTATGTATTAAATTATAAAATTTAAATCAACTACCAAAATTTTGGAATGTGTATTATAATTAAAAAAATACGTCTTGAAACACATAATTAATAAATTATAAAAAAAATAATAACTAATGAACGACTTACGTAATCTCAAAATCTATTTAATAATATAATATTTGATAGGGTAAAATGTTGAACAGACAAGTGAATCCAATGAAAATTTAAAAAATTACCTACTTCAACTATAAAATCGTAAAAATTATAAAATAAATATTCAAACAAACACTAGGATCTTCGAGAAATTTCTAAGATTCTCAAAAATGTTTTATTTTATTCAGGTTTTTATAAATATCCTTTTAGAAAATATTTTTGGTTCTTTGTAAATTTTAAAAATAAAATACTTATAGAATTTTATGATAAATATCTTTAAAAAATTTTATTTTATTTTAAAAGAATAATTTTAGAAATATCAACGTAATCTTGATATTGTATAAAATACATTAAAGAACATATACAACACACGAAATTTTTATATGTTAAATCAACCACCAAATTTTTTTTTGAATGTGTTACGATACGTGATAAAATACATTTTTAAAACACATAATTGAAATATTATAAAACACATATCAAAGAACTACTAATTTAATCTTAATATCTATTTTATTATGAATTTAATATCATAACATAAGATGTTGTAGGTAAATCACATAAGTGAATCTAATTGAAACTTAAAATTACCAATTTTCACTATAAAGTGGTAAAAAATTATAAATATATAGTTTTAAACAAACATTAGAATTTTCAATATACTAATAAGATTCTTTAAAGTGTTTAATTTTATTCATATTTTTTAAAATATTCTTTCAGAAAATACTGGTAGTTGTGCATTAACACTTTGTAAATTTTTAAAATAGAAATTTATAGAATTTTATAACAAAAATCTTAAAAGAATCTTATTTTATCATTTTATCTTATAAAAATATTTAAGAATTTTTAACACTTGATATTATGATAAAACACCTTAAGGAAACCAACACACCATATATTTATTTTATAATTATAAAATTTTAAATAAGAAATACATAATAAAAATATTATAAAACAATTACCAACTTATTTAATCTCAGTATCTATTTTATTATAATTTTAATTTAAGATACATAAGTGTATTCAGTATGTAGAGCACATAAGTGAATCTAATAAAAAACTAAAAAATTACTCACTTCTACTAATATAATATATTTTTAAACAAAAATCATCACTAGACTAATATTATCTTCAAAGTGTTTTATTACATTCAGATTTTTTTAAATATTCTTTAGAAAATATTTTTAGTTGTATACTAACATTTTGTAACATTTTCAAATAGAATCTTTATAGAATTTTATGATAAAAATCTTAAGAGAATCTTTTTTTTTAGGTCTTAATTTATCTTTTTTATGGTATTATGATTTTTCTGTTTAAGATTCACTTAAGTTTTTTTTTTTTTATTATCAGATAGTCTTAAGAGTTTCGCATTACTAAATACTAGATTCTGTTAATAAATGCTTTAGTAATATTGTGAAACACTTAAAAGAATCTCAATAAATATCAAAAATTTCAATTGCAAATATTTACTTAAGTATTTTTTTTAATATAAAATTTTCTTAAGATTTTTCTATTTTTTACTTTCTCCAACTTTCATTTGTATTCTAATCAAAATATTTAAATCTTGAGAAAATAATTTTTAAGTTCAAACATAAATTTATAAGTAATTTATTTAAAAATAAATATGAAGATGTTTGGCATAGCTATTCCTATATTATGTCTACACCAAAGAAATTCTTATATTAAAAATATTAACATAATAAAACATGTGATAAAATCTTTGTATTATAAAATACAAAAATACTTAAGAGAATCCTATTAAACCCCAAAATATTTTTATGAATTCTGTAAAAATTACAAGATTTTACTAAAAATAAATATGAGGTTTACTTAGTTGTTTGGCAAATTATTTCTATATTAATCTAAATGATTCAAATTTTATAATATATAATTTGGTAAACACATTAAAGAAAGTAAGATAAAAATGATATGAAAATTATTAACACTTGTGTGAAACAAAAATGGTAAGATATAATTTTATTTATCTATTCTGTTAACGTGTGTTCTACTTATTACAGTTTAAATTATATTATATAATTTAAAGATAAATATATCATGGGATTTGTTTCCATAAATATCATGATAAATTTGTTCCCATGATTATAGTTGAAGAATCTTTCTAATCACAATATTAACAAATTTTTTTTTATAATTATGAGTACAATCTAATGTAAAATTTTATAATCAAAGAAATTAATTTGCTAATTCAATTTCAATTATTGAGTTGTTTATGGAAAGATAGTATATTGAAAAAAAAAAGTACAAGTATGGGAGTGTTCTTCAATGTATTTCATGTGTTGTGAGTTGTGAACAAATTAGCTTGTGAGGAATCTATTATATAAAATTTTGTCTGCATTATATCCCTATTCCTGTAGTTAAGTTCACCAGCAAGTATTCTATTAAATATTTCGTAGATTTTCTTGATTATTTTATTAAAAATTTGTTTATAATTTAATAAAGTAAGTTTGTTGTGTCACAAATATTTGTACAATGAGATGAAATACTCTGAAGTACTTTCCTCAGTTTAATAAAATTTTAGGTTAATAATTTTTTTTTTAAAATTTTGATGATCTGAATTTGATTAGTTAGAAGAAGCTATACTGTTACAAGAAAGGACTAGTAACTGTATACTATATAAGAATCAATCCTAGTTCTCAGACCACACAGTAGAACACCAACCACTAATATATGCCTTTACATTTTTCTAATAAATTCCTTGACCGTATTTTTAAAAATTTTGTTCCTATGAGATACTTGCCAAATATTTACCGAATCTTTTTTTTCAGTTTATATTGTACTCAAATTGTAATAAAAAGATATATATCGTACATTAACTCAATGAATATGGAAAGATTTTTGGAATTTGACAAACGAATCAATTATCTAAATATGATTGTTAACTGAAAATGGAATTGGAGGTTACAAATAATCATATCTCATTAAATCTTCCTCTAAATGGTAATAATTTTTTATTTGTATGTATTTTATTTTGTAATCATATACTGCCCTTTTAGTTTTAAACAAGTATATTGCTTAGTATTTTTTAAGTAAATCGAAGCCATAGGATATAAATTAGATTGGTAGATTTACTGTGTCTCTCGGTCTCCCTCTAAATAGCTGTCTCTTCTGAACCTCCTCCTATATTTT
>PHNY01019477.1:20844-33732 GCA_003724115.2 Anethum foeniculum
TAATCCAATTGCAATAATAATTGTCTGCCCAATCCAATTACAATAATAATTGTCTACCCATACAATTATTATCTCAATCCAATTACAATAATAATTGTCTGCCCATACAATTATTATCCAACTCATATTAGTCTTGGGTCACCCCAAGCCCATACCACCATATTGGGTTGACACCCAACAATCCTCCTCTTCAACCCAATACTCCTTATCAGATTGAACGGTAACCATCAAGCCATCGACGCCCGTTCGCCAATGCCTCCCCTCGAACAAGAATCCCTTCATCTCGTTCTTCAAACTTTTGAGAATCACTAAAACCCGTATAGCGACCTCCAAACTACCGTTCTTCTTCATAACGACATATCCATCTACAAAAATCACGTGCATCAACCACCACGAGTGCCCTTCCATATGTTGAGTCACCACATCCTTGCTTTCACAATTATTCGGCCTCTTGAAGAAGAACAACAACATCATCCAAAATCTTCACCTGGTTGATCAAGCCACTGAAGCACTTGCGATGATCTCTTCCATATTATTCTATCTCGAGTCCGAACGAATTGATCCACGGTGCAAGTCAACCGTCAAACCGTACGTAACTTTTCCTCCACCATCGTACTCTGCCTACAAATTGAATCTCGAACTTTCCTCCAACCCAAATCATCACGAACACGAACCTCGGCTCTGATACCACTTGTTAGGAGGAAACACACACACACACACACACACACATACACACATACGAGATTCAATCTACCAATGCGGAGTACACACACAAAATATATTTGACGCGGCAAACCCACGTCCCAAATTTGTATTATTAATCAAAACAATTATCAATAATACAATCAAGCTCACCAAACGGTGATTCACTCACACAATACTTAAGCCAAACAATACTCAAGCATACAATCAAACAATAACACCTCAATGGTGTTCCAAACCCGATACTTGAGCCAAACAATGATCAAGCATCTCCCAAACAATACCTAAGGCTACATCTTAAGTATTCGTTATTCATATCAAACAATATGACTATGTATATATAGTCATCCCAAACTTAGCCACCTAGACATACCTTAATCCAATTGCACTAATAATTGTCTGCCCAATCCAATTATAATAATAATTGTCTACCCATACAATTATTATCTCAATCCAATTACAATAATAATTATTTGCCCATACAATTATTATCCAACTCATATTAGTCTTGGGTCACCCCAAGCCCATACCACCATATTGGGTTTGACACCCAACAGAAGCTCTTGGAGATCCAGATTGGGTGATTGCTATGCAAGAGGAACTCAATCAGTTTGAAAGACAGAAAGTGTGGAAGCTTGTACCCTATAAAAGTAATCAGCCACTTTTGAGCAGCCACCAAGCCTAATATATACATACATATACATACAATTGGAGAAGATCTAGAGGAGAAAATCATTAAAGGAGAAAGATGAAGCAATAAATTCTTAGATCTTCTTTTGATATTCATTAAGGAGTTTATTATTTTCATCTTGTATTTCTCCTAGCGGATCTTTATCCCTAGTACGTATCTAGACTTTGCTCTTTTGGCAAGTGTATCACAATAAATTGATATTCTCGATTAAAAAGATTTATTTCTTGGAGATCGAGTATATTTAATTATTGTGAGATACGCCATAAAGTCTTACAAATTGTAACGCTCAATTAAATAGCTCATTCTTATAAGGGCTATTTAATTTAGAGCGATAGAGCAAACACTAAATCTACATAGGATATTTATTCTAGTGTGTTTGTTTCTTTTGTTGCACAAAATAATTTTATTTGGTGATTGTAAGCAAACCTTCGTGGTTATTTCTTAATATAAGAATTTAACCCCGGATCTCGTTTGTGATTGTTTGATATTTATTTTCCGCTGCAAGTATTTTCGAAAAACGAACACAAATACATTCACCCCCTTCTGTATTTGACCAATGGACCTAACACAGTGCGTAAAAAGGAAGGTGATTACAATACATACTACTCCATCCGTCTCACTCATTTCATTACAGTTTTTTTCTCATGTTTGGCACGCATTTTAAGGCTATTATAAAGTATAGTTCTATAATTTATTTTTAAAATTTTCTTTTTTTGAATAAAAATTCAAATGCTATATTTTTATTTAGAAGGAAAAGAAATTTAAAATAATTTAGGAAACTATACTTTATATGAGCATTAAAATGCTTGTCGAGCCCCCGTTCCAATGTAAAGAATTGGGTGGGACGGAGGGAGTAACAATTAAAAATAATTCCTAAATTATGATAAAATTCATTTAGTTAATTAATGAATATATCATGAGATTCGTTTTCTTCAGCCAAAAATTATTCTGATTCAAATTGCATATTTTCTTCTTCAATTTCTACTAAATCAATTGTCTATGTTTTACTATTTATACTATCTTTAGTCATGCATAACTCTCGAAGTCGTGAACTCCGACGTGAATTGTAAAAATTGTAAAGTACTGAAATATATTCAAGGAATGTGGATTAAAACATTTATGCAGACAAAATTAACTAAAAAATAGAAAATTTAACTTTAGAAACCAAAGTTATTCATCCTTAAATCAAATGTTGACTAAAATATTACTAGATTATCCCCACATCTTGGTGTCCGATTTCTCGACAAATATACAAATGTAGAATAAATACATCTATAATCAGTAAGTAAAAACACTAAAATAATGGGGTTAAGACATTCCAGAATAAGAAAATTACTTTGGAGTCGGATTCACAGCTCACCATTAAAGCTATTCAAGGGAAGAGGTGTAACCTCATGGAGATTGGTCATGTCATTGAGAGTTGCAGATCCATGCTTCAGCAGTTACCTTTAGTTTCTATTAATCATGTAAGAAAGCAAGCAAATGGGGTGGCTCATAGTCTAGCTAGAATCACTTGTCCGTTAAATTGCTTTATTGTGTTCTCATCTCCTCCTAATCATTTGGTGGAGACTATTTTGAATGATTGTCTGATGGAATGAATTGAAGTTGTTTCAAAAAAAAAAAAACACTAAAATAATCATCATTGAAACAAATTATACATGTCAAAATCCTAATTATACATGTATATATACCTCCTATAGATTTATCCATTTTCTTTTCTTCAAGTGATACTAATGATAGTTAATAGCTGTTTGATCAAAACATAAAAAGTAATTGTTAGTTTTAACAAAAAATTACTTAGCTCTAAAATTACTACAATTATCAACATACATAAACGATAATAAAATTACATGTTTTGTTAAAATTTGGATGAATGAACATTATTATACCTTTATGCATTACAAGTTAACACACTTACATTCAAAGTTAACACAATTAAACACACATAAAGCCTACCAACACTAATATGTCATATTTCGTTTTGTCATTTCGATTTGTTTGTTGGTTGTTAGAGGAAGTTTTTGGCTCTATTATGTCATTTACATATTGCTCATACTACCAACAATTACTTAGTAGCAAAGTTGTTTATAATATTAGATTAACAGCCAAATTAACCTCCATTAGCTCATTTAACCAGTATTCTGGATGTTCGTCTTGTTAAATTATAAATTTCATTATCTACATATACTTTACATGTTAGGCTTAGATTCTAAGGGCGCTACTTGAATATTTTAAAATATATTTTAATTTTTTTTGTAATCTATTTGGTAAGGTAGGAATTTTATTTAACAAGAGCCTTAAAATTGGCTTCCTTTTTTTTTTTTCAAATCTAACGAAAAAACGTTTGCACAACAAAAATAAGCAGGGACATACAATTTTTAAATATTGATATAAATAAATCAAGTTGAATATCTTTGTAGTTTAAAATTGGTTTCAAATCTTTTATACAAATAATCGAATAATGTATAAATTTCAGTTAATGTTAAATATTTAAAATATAATAATAAATTTTATAAATTAATATAATTAATTCGTTCAAACATATTTCAAAGAAAATAATCAAATTAAAAAAATAACTTTTAGGGCTCAAGTCTTAGTTGATATTTGAAATATAATTGAATTTGTGTAAATGTATATAAAATGACGAGAAATTTAAGTAAATTACTATTATTTGATACTAGCCTATAACTCGTGCGATGCATGGTTTATAAATAATTGTTATTTTATTATTTTTGTTATAGTATTTTCTTAATTAAATTTTTTAAAAAGAATAAATATGCTTGAATAAGTATATTCAAATATAATTTTCATTAAAATAACTATATAAAATAATTAGGCATGTGAAAATAGGTAAATAATTTAAAACAATCAAAATCATTAAATTAGGTTTTAAAATAAATAGATTTATAAACTAGTCGAAGTAAATAAGTTTTGAAAAATAAATACCCGTCCCAATTAAATAGGTCATGTATTTTAATTAAAATATTTTAATTCAGAATTACTTAAATTGTTGTTGGAATTCGAATCTAAAACTCTTATATATAATTATATTAATATTATATCTAACGATTATCATCAATTTAATTTAAAAATGTTTATCAAAAAAATTAATTTCAAAATCCAACGGTTAGGATTTGAGACTAAATTATAGGCGACTAGACTATTAACGACATCTTAAATGATTCGTGTTTAATATAATAGAATATAGTATTATAGATAGATAAAAATTGAAATATGAACAATTTTAGGTGTTGTACAAAAATACCTACGTTTGAGCTTTAAATGTCCAAAATGTCTAAAGGCATGATGTTTCACCTAAAATACCCACAGCGCATATGGGGATATATATTCAGTTTTTCAAAAAATTACAAAGAACAAACATTTCTCAAATGCGTATTCACTTTTGTCCTAAAACGAATATGCATCTTTAGAATACACATTCCTTTATATTAAAAAAAATAGAATATGCATCTTTTTCATGAGTATTCTTTGTAAACTTTGAAAAAAAGTGAATATGCATGCCTGTCATGCGTATTCAATAAATATATTGAGCGGTATTCGGTGTCTTTAAACATTTTAGGCAGTTGAACCTAGAAAATGAAGTATTTTTAGTCATTATTTCAATAATTCTAAAATGTGGATGCATTTTAAAAAAACTGATTATTATATATATATATATATATATTAATATAAGTATATTTTCACATATTTATAAAACAAAATTGTGAATATTCTTGAAAGAATAAAATAAATATAAATCAAGAAATTCAAAAACTTAAAATTGATTAGTACAAAATTAAAAGAGCAGTCACTTATATTGACTTGAAACGGCCGGGTCAAATATCATGACAAAGATCCAACGGGTTCGGAACATTCTAGAACACTCCAACCACAAAACCCCTTACCCTATAAAACCTCGGTTCAACCCAACAATCTCCTCCTCTTGTTTTTTTTCCAAACCCTAACCCTAGTTTCCTCTCTCTATTACATTCTCCCTTTTCTACGCCGCAAACAAAAGCATTTAACTAAACATGGCCGGAAAGGGAGAGGGACCGGCGATCGGAATCGATCTCGGAACCACATACTCATGCGTCGGTGTTTGGCAACACGATCGTGTTGAGATCATAGCTAATGACCAGGGTAACAGAACGACGCCGTCTTATGTTGCTTTTACTGACTCTGAGCGTTTGATTGGTGATGCTGCTAAGAATCAGGTCGCTATGAATCCTATTAACACCGTGTTTGGTAAGATCTATACTCTTTTCCTCTTTTTACATTTTTAACCTTATATATGCATAGTTATTGTAGATCTGATTGTAGATGCTTTAACATTATAGATCTGAGTATGTTTGTAGCTGATTGAGTCATGAAGCATGCTTGTTATGTGTTATTTGACTTTGCATCTGACCTGGCTGTAAGCTAACTGGAAATGTATTGTTGATTGAGACTAGTTTTTTAAAGTATTTATTGCCTAGCCGAAGCTACGCGTGAGCTTGTTTTGTATTAATTTGGTTTTATGTAGTTACCTTTTGCTTCGAAAATTTGAGATATAAAAGTCCAATGTGATTTAAAGTATTTTGTTAGACTGAATTTGTAGTGTGAGCATATAATATGATAAATTTGAGTAATCTGTTTTTGATTCGACTCTTGTTTAACGATTAGGAATTTGGGGGAAACTGCAATCTATATATTATTCTCTAGGTTTTATTGAGCAAACAGGGCTGTTTTACTATGTTTTATATGTGAACTGTTTGCCATGTATACGAAGTTCAATCACTTTAAGATTTGAATTATTATTTTTAATTAACTGCAGTCTCATACTGTTAAGATTTGAATTATTATTTTTAATTAACCGCAGTCTCATACTGTCATTTAATGCTAGTCGTACCCATCTGAACCAGTAATTACTAAATTGTATTTTATATAAACTAATGAAGCTGTAGCCTTATTATTTGTTTTTTCCGTAGTCAAATTGAAAAGTAAGGAATTAGTGGATTGCAGGAGTATCTTGAAACCTCTTACTTGCTTTACTATTGAATCTTTTACCAATATTTTCTTATTAGCTGTTTATCCGTGCGTGTTACTGAATTTGCTTGTTTGTTTCTTTTAAAGTTTTATTGGTAGTTATAATCTGACCAAGATTTAGATTGCACCATCTGTCAACATTCTGTTCAGCTTTAAAAACATTGTGCTGATACCCATATCTGTTTGTTGTTTGACAGACGCTAAGAGGTTGATAGGCAGAAGATTCTCTGATGCCTCTGTGCAGAGTGACATTAAGCTATGGCCATTCAAAATCACCCCTGGACCTGGTGAGAAGCCTATGATTACAGTTGCCTACAAAGGCGAGGATAAGCAGTTTGCAGCTGAGGAGATCTCTTCCATGGTTCTTATTAAGATGCGTGAGATTGCAGAGGCTTTCCTTGGTACAACAGTTAAGAATGCTGTGGTTACTGTCCCTGCATACTTCAATGACTCTCAACGCCAAGCTACCAAGGATGCAGGTGTCATTGCAGGTATTAATGTGTTGCGTATCATTAATGAACCTACAGCTGCTGCCATTGCTTATGGTCTGGACAAAAAAGCAACCAGCGTTGGTGAGAAGAATGTCTTGATTTTTGATCTTGGTGGTGGTACATTTGATGTCTCTCTCCTTACTATTGAGGAGGGTATCTTTGAGGTCAAGGCCACTGCTGGTGATACCCATCTTGGTGGAGAAGACTTTGACAACAGAATGGTTAACCACTTTGTTCAGGAATTTAAGAGGAAGAACAAAAAAGACATTACAGGCAATCCGAGGGCTCTTAGAAGGTTGAGAACATCTTGTGAGAGAGCAAAGAGAACTCTTTCATCTACTGCTCAAACCACCATTGAGATTGATTCTTTGTATGAGGGCATAGATTTCTACTCTACCATCACTAGAGCTAGATTTGAGGAGCTTAACATGGACCTCTTCAGGAAGTGTATGGAGCCTGTTGAGAAGTGTTTGAGGGATGCAAAGATGGACAAGAGCACCATCCATGATGTTGTTCTTGTTGGTGGTTCCACCAGGATTCCCAAGGTTCAGCAGTTGCTGCAGGATTTCTTCAATGGAAAGGAGCTCTGCAAAAGTATCAATCCTGATGAGGCTGTGGCTTATGGTGCTGCTGTACAAGCAGCAATTTTAAGCGGTGAAGGCAATGAGAAGGTGCAGGATCTTCTTCTATTGGATGTCACCCCTCTTTCCCTTGGTCTGGAAACAGCTGGTGGTGTCATGACTGTCCTGATCCCCAGGAACACAACTATTCCCACCAAGAAAGAGCAGGTCTTCTCTACCTACTCCGACAACCAGCCCGGTGTGCTGATTCAGGTTTATGAAGGTGAGAGAACAAGGACTAGGGATAACAATTTACTGGGCAAGTTTGAGCTCTCTGGCATCCCTCCTGCTCCAAGGGGTGTTCCTCAGATCACTGTTTGCTTTGACATTGATGCCAATGGTATCCTAAATGTGTCTGCTGAGGATAAGACTACTGGACAGAAGAACAAGATCACCATCACTAACGACAAGGGTAGACTCTCCAAGGAAGAAATTGAGAAGATGGTTCAGGAGGCTGAGAAGTACAAGTCAGAGGATGAAGAACACAAGAAGAAGGTTGAAGCAAAGAATGCATTGGAGAACTATGCATACAACATGAGGAACACCGTGAAGGATGAGAAAATAGCCTCCAAGCTTTCTGCAGATGACAAAACCAAGGTTGAGGAGGCCATTGAGGGAAGCATACAGTGGTTGGAAAACAACCAGCTTGCCGAGGCTGATGAGTTCGAGGACAAAATGAAAGAGTTGGAGAGCATCTGCAACCCCATTATTGCAAAGATGTACCAGGGCGCAGGAGGTGAAGGTGGTGCTCCTATGGATGACGACGACATTCCTTCTGGTGCTGGAGGCGCTGGTCCCAAAATTGAGGAGGTCGACTAAGTTTGGGTTTTACCAGTTTTAAGTTTATGGTTGTTTCTGGATAATTCTGCATTTGATATTCTGGACATGATTCTTAGTTCCTATGTGAACAAAATATTCTTGCTAACATGAGCGAATATATATCAGTTTTTCTATAATTCCCTTGTTTTTAGTTTTTTTTTTTTTTTTTTTTTTTTAGTATTTTTCATTTTTTGACGTTACTATTTCCTAGTAAGTTTTTGGGGAGCATCTTCCACAGGATGCAAATGAAAGTTGTGTTTAACTAAACGCTTATTTTTAGCTCCAGTAGTTTCGGTGCACATTTTGGAAAAGATTTGAGAGGGAGCAAGAGAACTCCTCTTTCATTCTTTTTTTTTTTTCCTCTGGGAAAACAGGTGGAAACACTAAAATCCAATACTAAGGTCTTTGTCCAATTTCTCCTACTTCAGCCCCTTGAATATCTGGAATCAGTTCCTCACTGTCATTTTCTTAAAAAATATACTATCCTCAGACTCTCAGAGTTATGTTAATTAGCTACTGGTACGTGTCACAGCAATCACATAGATACTCGGTGTACTCCATGATTCTACGTGGCTGCTTTGCAAGTACTGTTTTTCGGCTGCAATGTGATAGACTTGAATCAATATACTGGCAGTAACGTGTCGCTCTCTGAACTAGGTAGCAAATCAAATTAAATACTCCCTCCGTCCCTCTGAAATGTATACGTTCACTGTTTGGACGCATTTCGATGCTCTTATAAAGGATAGTTCTATAACTTTTTTCTAAATTTTTTTTTTTCTGAATAAAAGTTTAACGTCTAAACTTTTTTTCAGAATTTTTTTTATTTTTTTTAAAGTTATGGNNGTCTTAAAAAAGGTATAAAAAAGTAATGTATAGAATTCAGGGGACAGAGGGAGTATCAAATTTAGGCTAGAAAGAGATTTGAAGTTCATCAAGCATATATAGAGTCTATAGTGCATTGACGAAGAAATGTAGTGAGATAAATTGACCAACCATATTTTCCTTTGCTGTTGCAGTGTTGCTTTTACCAACAGTATTGGTAATGGTTACTCGTTATATAAGAATCAAACCTATGTGGTCCACTTGCTTATTTCCATCAAAACTGAACTCTGTATTTCTGTTGATCATCTCTGTGGCTTAGTTTCTGACACTGGATTCTGCAGTATTGGTGTGAGCATATGAACATCTGTGCACATATATATTAAATGGATTTATCATTTGGATACTTTATGTAGCCAGGTTGCAGATTAGCTATGATAATTAATACACTGAAAGTGTCGTATATTGGCAGAGTCTCTTTATCAATATCTCAGGTGTATGGCACAACAACTTTGATATACATTTAGTTAGTATAATGAGAAGAATATGAAGATACATATGCATAAGATGTGCTCAGGGCTCTAAACAGAATTACTCAATGGCAGGTCCTGGTGTGATTAAATACTGTAGTTTGGTACTTTCTTTATCGTTGAACAGGGTAATCCTGTTCTGAACTGCTTGATGTCACAAATCCCTGTCTTTCTTTACTCTCACACATTGCATCCTGAAGTATCAAGCACTAAGCATGTTTTTAATTCTTTTCGTGGTTCGTTGTACACAGTCCTTTTATTATTAGTGTAGTATGTTCTCTATATTGCAGGGCCTACATCTAGAGGTAGCCAGTGAGTAGATCACAGAGAAGGATGTTTTTTTTTTTTGCTAATTCACAGAGAAGGATGCTTACTTGAGGCTGAGGGGATCTAGAGGAGCAGATATTAATAATTGATGGTATATGAAGCTTCGATCAGATAGGTATGCATTTAACAGGTCAATCTTATCATAAATCTCATAAAGATAAAAATGAACCTTGATAGTGATCAAAGTCTGCAATCAAAGAAGGCTCTTATGCTGTAAGTTGGAACTTATGTGTTTTCAGAGGAGATGTGATACAACCTATTTCTCGGTCTAAGCGGTTATTAATTTAAGTCGGGTAAATCTCAATGCATGGCTCATAATCAGCAGCAATTTAACTAGTTTTGGAGATACAATTCAACTTTTTATCTTTTGTCTTCATTTTAACGTGTTTTCTGGGGGATACGTGATATAGGCCAGTGAACTAGCCTGTGAACCTCTCCAAAGAGACAAAGACTGGCGGGCTCACTACAGATTAGATGATAATGAAATTACTGGATTACAAAACTGATCTTCAATCTTAGTTAATGAAGAGTACTAGTGATCTCATATTTGTGTTAGTGTATTGGATAATTAATTATTTACTGGCTGGCTAGTGGCTACTATATATCTCGCAACTCTTTTTATCAATTTGGAGCCTGTTAATATACAGCAACATAATTTAACATAAAAAAGACTCGAACTTATTCATATTTGGAATCAGAATACAGATATATACGTAATTTCAAGTACCTATGTCCAGTTTTATATCATGTACAATAGCTAATCTCTACTTTTGTATAACCAAAATGTAGTACCTGCACTAAAAAACACTGCCAAGAGTCCTCCAACTTCCCCAGCTCTTTTACTTTTCTTCCTGATGTTTACTATAACCATCTCATCTTCTTCTGCATTGTTTGGCCTTCTCAATCCTTCCGGCTTTGTAACATGCTCCAATATTTTTTGAAATATGTATATAACCCTGCAAATTCATTCAATGATATTTACGCCTTTTCCGCTAGAAACCCTCGGTTTCTCATGTTCATGTCCGATGCAAACCGTCTTACTCCTGCTGTTAGTCCATTGAGAGATTAAGCTGGTCATGTATGCATAATTAGTCATGCATGGCCATTGGTATCGGCTTGCCACCTTCCAATCCGTCATGTCTTTGTCTCCGTGATACTCAACTTCACGTTGCACCTTGACGTTAAATTGATGGAAAGAATTAGAAAAATAAAGAAGTAAAGCCTAGGCTCCGTTTGTTTGCTGGAAAATATTTTCCGGATTTTCTGGTGTTTGTTTGTACTCTTGGAAAATATTTTTCAGGAAAATATTTTTTGTGCGTTTGTTTGATTTTCTGGAAAATATTTTCCAGATTTTCCTGCGTTTGTTTTGCGCTTAGGAAAATAAAATATTTTCCGGGAAAAGAAAATTTCTAATAGAAAAGTGATGATTTTCAAGAAAATGACTTTTCCTTTTTAGCAAGGGAAAACATTTTCCAAACTGAATATCTCCTCTCTATTTTTCTTAATTTTTTTCATATAACAATTTTTTCAGAGAATTTTTTTTTCGTGAAATTTTTTTCCAAGAAAATTTTTGTCGGGAAAAATATTCGAATATTTTTTTCCGAGATTTTTTCGTGAAATTTTTTTCCCGAGAATTTTTTCTCGGGAAATTTTTCCAAGAACCCAAGAAAAATTTTTCCCGGGAAATTTTTTTTTCCTGAAAAATTTTTCTAGAAAAGTTTTTCTCGAGAATTTTTTCGAAATTTTTTTTTCTCGGGAAATCTTTCCGACAATCCGAGAAAATTTTTTCTCGGGAAAAATTCTGTAGAAATTTTCCGAAAATTTTTTTTCGAGAACTTTTTTCGAGAAAAAGTTTTTCGAAAATATTTCGAACATACAAACATTTTTCGTAGAATTTATTTTTTAGGAAAATATTTTCTAGGGAAAACATTTTCCTGGAAAATATCTTCTAGGAAAACAGTTTTCGTGAAATATTTTCTCGGAAAAATATTTTCCTGGAAAATATATGACTAGGAAAATATTTTCCAAAATGAAGTTATTTTCCGGCAAACAAACGGAGCCCTAATCTTAGTTAATTTGTATATTGTTATAAATTCATATATTAATATTTTCAAAATTATAAATTTTATAATAAAATAAAATTGTAACAAGAGTTTAGTAGAAAAAGTAATTAATATAACACAAAATAAGTAAGAAAATGAGAGAAGCTAAACAAAAAATAATAACAAATCTCCGCCAAGTTATTTTGCAAAGAATTCAGCATTTCTCTCCCACGTATAACTAATGGTCCTTGTCCTGACAATTGGGTGTCAAGACCTTTATATAACACAGCTTTAGATGTGTCGAATTTATATTTTAAGAATTTAGATTGAGTTTTTTTTATCAGTCCTTTATAATTTTCCGTATTCCGCAAAAATTTTCACGAAATGAAGAACTTCCGATCCACGAAAAATTAGAACGGATCGGTTAAATTTTTTTTAATCTGAGTTCTTGAAATATAAATTCGATAATTCTGGAAAGTATGTTAGATAAAATTTATGTGAGATATTGGGGTTAAGAAACAAAACCCATAATTAAAATTTTAATTTACAAACATATTGGTTCTTAATCTACTATATCTACGAGAACAATTGTTCTATCATGAGCAAATTTATTCAATTTAAAAAGTCTGTTTTACCCCTCCATGCCTAGGGATGGCAATCGGGTCGGATCGGGTCGGGTATGGCAGAATCCATATCCAAATCCGAAAATTTTATCCATACCCGAACCCGACCCGAACCCGAAAAATACCCGAAAATGAATACCCGAACCCGATCCGACGGATTTCGGATTGGATTCGGGTATACCCGAAACCCGAAATTTTT
>PHNY01019487.1:2763-12965 GCA_003724115.2 Anethum foeniculum
TTATTAAATTATTAAATAGGTATTCAAATATTTAATAAATATTCTATAATATTCAAATATTAAAATAATAAATATTTATTTAAATATTAATAATTATTCAAGCTAATTATTTCCTAATAAATTACTTATTTCCTAATAAATTAATAAATAAAATTAATAAATATTCTATATTACTAAATAAATTATTTAACAATGATATTTAACAAATAAATTAATAACAAATTATTAAATATTCTATATTATTCGAAAATAAATAAAATGATATTTAACAATGTTTAACCTCTAATATAGATTAACAAATAATAATAGATAATTAACCACTAATCTAAATTATTTGTACTAATCTACATTAACACTAATGAATTATCACTAATTTAAACTAACATCATCAACTACTCTAAACTAACAACATTTATCAATGAAACAAACAATTTAGCACTAGATTCACAACAATTGCTATACACATATATTCAAACTAATAAAATTAAATCAAAACAATTCAAACTAATAAAATTAAATCAAAACAATTCACAAAAATTGATAAAAAGAATGAAAGGTGTAAAGATTTGTACCTTATGATAATTGTAGGGGTCAGGGAGTTAGGGAGGGTAGGAGAGGGGGGGATCTAGGGAGAGAAATGAGGGAGGAAGGAGAGAAGGAGGAAGGAGGGGGGCTGTAGGGTTTTTTGTTAAAAGAGGAGGCTAACGCAGGAGGCAAATGCGTTAGAGACTGCAGCTACCAACGCCATTTACAATGACATTTTTCATTTTACAGGTATAAACGCCATATGCAATGGCTTTTATACTTATAATTATTTCCGCCCCGAGCTGCTATACCAGAAATGTAAAGTCGAATGGCCCTATACCAATTTTGAAATGCAAACAGAAATGTATACTACATATATGTGAGGGAGCCGTCGAAGAATTGTTCGGCTAGAAAACACAGTTTATATTGATTATCTCAATTCAGTAAAAGTGGGAGTAATAACATCCACAGCACTCATTCGAGATATTTTATTTGTCACAATCGAAGAATAAAAATCTGAAACATGTGCACAAAGCAAACTAATATGAATCACGAGCGGAACGTGCGACTCAGGGGACAACGTTAAATAATTTTCAAACCTTACTATTTTCTTCTACCCCACATCTATGTTGAAAAATCAAAATATGGAAAATGAAACTCACGTTCCGAAATGCGGGAACACGAGGATAATTCAAAGTCTAGTGTTGTGTCTGAGTCACCAGTGTTAGACAGAGGACCGAATTTATTCGGGTCTTTCTAACCATAAAAGTGGGCGCGCCTGCCTGATTTTTATGAATTTGCTGATGTAAGCTGAGATATTCGCTGTGATGTCATCTACGATAAAAAGCTCTATTTCCGTTACCTGCGTGTAGTTATCGATTTCGGAAATTTGAACAAATTAGTTGAGTTATTAATTTAAAACTAGCATTGATGCCCGTGCGAGGCACGGGCCTCGTATCCAAACTCACATTATATTTATAATTTGTAATGATATTTTCTCTTTTTGGTCAATTTTTACAAACTCAAACATGTTAAGTGAAATTTAGTACTTCTCCACACAGAAATATACAATTTCCATATGTCATCCTGCTACAGAAGATATTAGAGATATCAGTTAATGTGTGTGTTCAAGAACACACATAAAGTACTTAAATTTTATAAATTTGACTTACTTTAATTGCCTTTCATATTTTAATAGTGATATGTCCCGTGCATACGTAACTAATATCAATAATAATGATGGGGAGTATGACTCATAGAATGTCTCAAAATTTAATATGGCCTTAGGTTTGAATTGAAAGTAATAACTGAATTCTGAATTCGGTAACGATAGTTAAACTATTTTCGAAAAATAGCAACTAAATTATGAAAAATGGAGCATAGATAGAAAAACACATGCACCAATGAGACAATTGCTCTGAAACTCTTATGCCCACGTAAATTGTCACGTTACATCCCAAGTTTTAAACCAGTTTGCTTAAACTACATAATTAAAAGTTAAATTATCCGGTTGGGCTAAGTTGTCAGTGATTGTAATTAAGTGCACTACAGTTTGCTGAAGACCTTACTGTAGGGATATATTAACTATGCAATAATAGATAATGCTCAACTCAAAGTACAGGTAAAGAATGCACAGCATTAAAAAGCTGTCTTCCAACATCAAAGAGATATAACACTTGTTATTAGATTGTTATTTATATCGAAACTAAAGTGATCTCCAAAGAGAGCTTAAGGCACATCTCATTGGTAGATAGTAAATAGGTCGCAGTGTTTTAACCTAAGAAGCCCTTTGCCCCTTTGCCATAACATTGGAGTTTTTAAGAATATAATAAGAGGAGAAGAATACAATACTGTAAAATTGAAACCTGTTAGATGTGGGACCAGCTTATATCAAATAGAAGTAAAGAGCATAGCAACCGAGTTACAAATAATAACTTCAACCAAGTACAGTTGACATTGAACTATAAATATCAAATACTTACATCAACAATTGAGTCCGCCTCTCCAATCACGAGTGCTCACATCATGGCGGTGCTCCAAGCAAACTTACACTGAATAAATTGTTTCTTAATGCATAAAAATAGTGGCTTAAGCAAAGAGAGAAACAATAAAATCTATACGCTTAATCGAATTTCTTTTGGGTAAGATAAAAAGATAAAAAGCAATACAAGGTAGTGTCATTTAATTTTAAAAAGTAGAACCAAGAAAAAAGGAAAGGGAAAGTGACAAGGATTTTTCAACAAAGAATAAATGGACAAAGTTTACATTCACCTATTGGATCTCTTTCTTGATGCAATGGAATGGATATTTAAAGTGTAATAATATCCTACATATTTAACAACCTTATTTAGAGCACTTGCGACCTGGCATCCGTCTATGTATCTCATGTATGCCACCTGGGGATCACTAAATATACTTTTTAAAGCTAGACAGCCAAACCTTTTCCAATAAACAAAAGGCAGAAGAAGCATGTCGCTCAATTGTAACCAAAAGATTACAAATCCAATTTCTTGCTAGCAGCATATGCAACCAAATATGCAGACTGTAGACATTGTGTTCGGTTGAAAAAAAAATCCACCCTTCCATTTCACGAGTATTCTTATTAATATATAATAAAAACAATTTTCTAAAGTCTTCTAAAGACCATTAATTTTTTCATGACTCTGATAAATTATTATACGTTTAGTGAAATATACTCACTTAAATCTCCTATGATCGTACTTGGTTCTGTTGGAAGTTAATTTATGAAAGATACATGTATTTATAATTTATTATAGATATCATCTAAAAACCATTATTCAACTATAGAAAAAATTCGTTATTCATCTTTAATGTAGCTAGGGAAGTAGGATGAAATCAGTGTGTGAATGAGTAATAGTCATTATTAGCAATAATTTAAAGACATTATATATATTAGTATAAATTACCAGAGTTAGAATAACAATATACATAGTTTATATTGCAATAGAGATAAAAAAAATCAGAAATAAATATATTTGGACATTGTTTATATATATAAGTTCTTTGATGTCATTAATGTAATCGATTACCTGGAAGAATGACTCTTCTAGAAAGAGGACAGGGTGATCACCAATAACTGCAAAATCTGCAAACTACAGTTCTAGAGAATTATGAAATCTTTAGATAGAGATGAGTGACATATAACCTAATGTAAGTGTACTCTTCTAACATCTTTTTGATTGCGTAATTACACTTGTTTCAGAGTAGTCACCGGAGGATCCCCAGTCTTAATTTTGCAGAAGAATAAAATAAAAATATTGATCTTATATCAGCGTATTCATGTAAAGAAAATAAACAAACACAAATACAAACATAGCTTAATTTAAATGAGCTAAAGTAAACAATAAAGCTTCACATGAATATATATTAATACTTGGTTGCACCTCTTGCACTTGCAGCTTTGATGTGCTGCTTAGCCAGCTAACGCTGCTCAAGTACAACCCCGGTAACAATGCTCCTTTGTCTACCCCATTTCTTCAGAAATTTTTCCATTACCTGCCAAGTGAGAAATAGTTGTAATAACAGAGGACGAAAATGGTGTATCGACACTTGGCACTCATAATCCAACAACATTTCTGATAGATCTCAACAGAATTCAATTTTCATCTAGCAACAAAAATATATATCTAAAATTTTATTTTAATGGGCTCAGATCAAACACAAGAATTCCATACATCCAGGGATGGTAGCTGGAGTGCGCCCTCCAGGCATTGGTTTGAAAAACAACTGTAGGTGCACATGAGGAGTTAACTTGTAGGTCTTATATATGAAAATCAGGACATGCCAATGGGCTGTGCCAACCAGAAGTGTTTGATAATCTGGCCGCCTGGTTGGGGACGGCCATAGAAGCTACAAGATAAGGTATATGTTAGTATGGGCAGAGAGGTACAATTTCGTGTTATAGGCACCTGAAAAGTATGTACATAAATAAAATGGAAAATTGTCAGAGGTTACCTCTACACGCGCAGAACTGATGTGTTGCTTAGCCAGCCTCCGCTTTTCACGCACAACCTCGGTAACGACAATCCTTTTGCTAGCAAGAATAATGGCAGTATGTACCCAATAAAATATTTAGTGCAGGAGCCTTAATTTACTAACTTAGGAAACTACATGAGCTGAAGACAATATATCCAAACACCGATTTATCAAAAATGTTATTAAGGCGCTATAACTGACTGACTAACAATACTTATATACTCGTATGCAGCACAACATATGTCGGTTTCAGAAGCTGAGGCACATCGAAGCATAAAAGGGCAAACTGCTAATACTGCTTACATGTGCCGACACATGGAAAAGAGCATAATAATGTGTTTATCACTCTGCAAGAATTCCGGTTAGCATGGACATGACCTGAACATGAGAAATTATTTAGCATCAGAAATCCTCAATATAATATCATGTAGAATTGAATATAAAAAAGCATCATTCCGTTTACGAGTTTAGTCTATCTTCATATGACTTGGCACTTGCATATCATAAATCACTACCATCACTGCTGCATATGCTCACAAGAAATGTAGCTGGCCGATAAACTTTTATGACCGACTAATTCTACCAAGAACTCATTCTTTACTTAAGAATTCATTGTTAAGGTACGCAGAATGGGACACCACAGAAAATGACAAAATTATCTTTCATACAACTCAGAAGATAGAAGGCAAGCGTCATCTTATCAAATTATACCATATTATAAAACTCCATCAAAAGTTCACTTGCACTACCTAATTGTATGAGTCAAAATATAGAGAACCCAAAATAATTTTAACATAAACTGATATATACATTAACATTGTACTATACTTACGAGGAATGTAGCTGGCCAGCAGACTTGTATGACCTACTAATTTTACTTAATTATAGATTCATATTTTACTTGAGAATTCACTGTTAGCAACGCATAACGAGACATCACGAGACTTGACCAATTTGTATTGCATACAACTTATATATGAGAGAAGGAAGGCATCATCTTATCAAATTATACTATATTATAGTACTCCAATAAATAAAGATAACCCAAAAATAATTTTAATACAAACCGATATATAATATGAACCAAGGAAGACAAGAATGTCTCTAATTAAAACATCTGAGTGTTTTTATAATTCAAAGAACCATCCAAATGTGTCCAATGTCCTTTACAAGATTTATCAATCACATTACGAAAGCAAGCTTAACTACTATCAGGCCTAAATTCTCTGAGCAATTTAATTTCTTAAAGAGCTATCTAAATACGTTCAGTGTCATGTACATGTTTTAGCAATGACATTACCAATGCATACTCTTTTACTATCAGGCCTAAATTCATTGTTACAAGATTTAGCAACCACATTATCAAGGAGACTCAGTTACTCTGAAGCCTAACTTCACTGTTCCATTTAGCCTCATGAGACTTAACCAAAATAATGTCTCATATCCAACTGCAAAGATTGGTCACAAGAAATTTAGCGAATATCGATTCATACTTTTCATTATACAATTCATTTCCAAGATAGTTAAATATGAAAAACTAATAGACGAATAACAAAAAATCTCAGATTGTCATTGCAGGTATTTCCTCAGCTGGGTATGCAATCTAGTATCCAGGAGCCTATGAATCATACCAACATATTTGACTATGGTATAAGGTTTTACAAACACGGGCATTGACTGAACATGTAGAAAGTGTCAATTACAATTTCAGCATTATATCCGGAAAATAATGATCAGGAAAGGCCCAATACACAACTTCTACGTACTAACAAAAGTTTGAATGTATATTCAAGCGCGAAAGTCAATTTCTATACCTTCCAATCCCAGCAGGAGAAAAAGGAGTTGAGAAGCGGGTCTCCCTCGCAGTAGAAGCCTTTGGGTAGACCTGAAACAACGGATAGAAAGAGCCTTGTAGAGCAAAAAGGATGGAGGAAGGAGATGGTAGGAGGAATCCATGACCGATTTTCAAAGCAGCTCCTGGATAAGGTTCAGTTTTAAAAGAGAAGGGAGGTATTGAGACAAGCAGCTGAGTAGACAAACAACATTAATCTAGCACCGGCGATTATGATTTAGAATTTTGGGGAGAATTAGGCTCGGAATCAGGTTTGGAGGGATATTATCGTCTTTTAAACTGAATAAATTTGCCGGGATGTTCTTTTATAGGGATAATATAGTCCTTTCATATTGAATAAATTTGCTCAGGAGTAACTGAGCTGTTCTCGTATAATATATATTGAAGATTTATTGAAGATTTTTAAAAAATTGGGCTAGATGATTTATTAATTCGGTCAAATATTTTGACCGACAATTTATGAAAAATCGACCAATTTTTATAACAAGGTCACTGTTATATTAAAATTTGCAGACAAAATGTTAATGATAATTGGTTCTTAATCATTAGAAAAATGCTAGTTTATATCCCGTGCAATGCACGGGTTGATTTTCATAAGTTAAATTAATTTCGAAAAGTTGTTGCATTTATAAAAAAAATAGATTTCATTTAGAAAAAAACATGCTAACATATTTCGGTTAAAAAAGATAATTGATTAGTTACTATTAATTATGATATTATCTATTTATTATTTTATTTAATAGAATGATTGAAAATAGTATCTCTACATATATATTACAGTTTGGAAAATACAGTATAATAGATATTTATTGGTGTGTTTATAAAAAGTAATAGGTTTTAATTTAAAAGTTAACATGTTTTATTTTTTATAAATAAAATTTTCCGTAATATTTTTGGAAAAAGGAGGTGTTTTATTTGGGAAAAATAAGAAAGGTAACGTGTTTTGGTTGAAAAATGTAATTGGTTTATATATTCAAAAAAAAAAAAAAAAGTAGCATGTTTTGATTAAAAAAGGTAATTGCATGTGATATTTCTATATAGTGTATAAGAACTTGTTTAATTTGAGAAAAATAGGAAAGATATCGTGTTTTGATTGCCCTTGATATTTCTGGAAATTAACGTGTTTAAGTTAAGAAAAATAGAAAAGTTTATATGTTTTGATTGAAACATGTAAATGCATATGATATTTCTATATAGTGTATAAAAATTTGTTTAATTTGAGAAAAATAGAAAAGAGAGCGTGTTTTTATTGCCCTTGATATTTCTAAAAATAAACTTATTTTAGTAAGAAAAATAAAAAAGGTAATATGTTTTGATTGAAAAAGGTAAGTGCATATGATCTTTTTATATATTGTATTAAAGACTTTTTCTGAAAATTACTTTTTAAAAAATATATAAGTAAGGGTAATTAGGTAAAATTAGCGTGTACCAAAAAACAGTACTGGCGACCTAGCTTTCAATGTTTCGTTTATTATAATGTAGAATAGTTAATATCCCGCGCCATGCATGGGTTGGTTTTAATAGGTTAAATTAATTTCAAAAAATTGTTATATTTATAAATAAATAGGTTCTATTCTTTAAAAAATATCTAAAAAATTTAGGTTAAAAAGGATAATTAATTAGTTATTTTATTAATTATTATATTATCTATTTATTATTTTATTGAACAGAATGATTGAAAATCAAAAAGAAAATTCAAAATTTCAATGTTTCGACTTTCATATAATAGTTATATCTCCAACGATAAAGGGGTTACTTTTAATATTCCATATTCAATTATTTGTATTTTAATATCTTATTGACTATATTAATTGAAAGAGTAAATAGATTCTAAAGTATGTGTTTAAATTTGAATAATTAAAAGGTTTTTAATTAGAATATAAATTTAAAATAATAAAATATGTTAAATTTGGTAATAATTTTTTAAAAAATAATTAAACCTACTATAAAGGTATAAAAAGAAACATGTAGCGATTTTTTATATTTTATTATCGACAGTTTATAGTATTTCTGAATGTGTATTTCTGATTTGTATTTTTAAAGAGTATTTTAAATGTGTAGTTTATGCAAAGATTTTCTTTAATATTCTATTATTTTTTAAATTTAATTTGAATTGAAAATTTTAATACCATATCTTCAATGTTATTAAAATTGATAATGCATTTTAGTTGAAACGGATAATCGGTTAGTTATTAATAACTAGGACAATAAGCCGCGCTTCGCGGCGACAACATAGTAATATTTTTTAAAAATTATTAAATACGATGATACAACAGCTTTTTAATATATTTTTCGACTTTACTTAATATAAAATAACAAACATAAATTACTTAAATTTAAATATCAAATAATACCTTTTATAATTAAATAATATCAACAATGAAATGGATCTCTAAGACTAACTGATCCATAACATCCTCCGTTCTTCCCGAACAAAAAACTGTGTTATAAAATTATGAAAGCATTCAATTCTAAAACTACTGGGACATAGCATCCTCCGTTATTTCCAGACAAAAGGCTGCATTCTAAAATCATAAAATCAATCAAGCATTCCAAAAGTATAAAACTAATTAAATAATAATATACACTTAAAGACTTAACAAAACAAACAGTGACAAAAATATCATAATATGTAAAATAAAGTTTGGAACACAAGTGTAATGAAAGTACTACCTCAGTCCCACTCATTTCTTTACAGTTTTTTTATGCTCGGCACGCATTTTAAGGCTATTATAAAGTATAGTTCCGTAATTTATTTTTAAAATTTTCTTTTTTTTGAATAAAATTCAAACATTATATTTTTATTCAGATGGAAAAAAAATTTAAAAAAAATTAGGGAACTATACTTTATAGGAGCATTAAAATGCGTGTCGAGCCTCCGTCCCCCAATATAAAGAATTGGGTGGGACGGAGGGAGTAACAAACATAAGTTATTTAAATTTAAAACAATACATTTATAATTAAATAGCATCAATAATCATAAGAACCTCTAAAACTAACCAATCCACAGCATTATCTGTTTTTCCTGGGTAAAAGACTGCCTTCGATAATTATAAAATTAATCAAATATTCTAAAATTATAAAATCAATCAAATAATAACGTAACTTACCCGATACAATTCATGGAATGTATAGATTAAAACAGAGTCATGAAACGTCTGCCAATGTGCAAAACTGGTCATCCAAATACAATTCAGCCAACACAACACCCTTACACTAACTATAATAACCGCATTAAATTAAACTCAAACAAAATACCAAAAATCTAAACCTAATGCAACACAGTATAAACAAAAACGATCCATAATTCAAACACAACATCATCAAAAAATATCATAAAATCAATATAAATTAGAATCTCGCCTGCATCCACGAGTACAAGTATCACCGAGAATCATAATCGTAGCTGTACCAGTCCCCGTTTCTCCCCTAGACCAACATTCCCCCAAATTCAGACACTTTTCCTCTTCGCAAACCGTATGCAACTTCAATTCCCTCCGCTTCTTCTTAATCTGCGGATACTTTTCGCCTCCCGGAATTGATTCCTTCATCTATTTAGGCTTCGGTATATGCAAAATAAAGTTTGAAACATAAATGTTAATGCAAGTAACAAATATGAATTACTTAAATTTAAATATCAAATAATATCTTTATAATTAAATAGTCTCAATAATAAAACGAACTTCTAAAACTAACCAATCCGCGACGTCCTCCGTTCTTCCTGGGCAAAAGGCTGCATCGAAAATTATAAAATCAATCAAACATTCGAAAATCATAAAATCAATCAAATTATAACATACATTTAAATGCTTAACAAAAAAATAGTAAC
>PHNY01019493.1:5657-18129 GCA_003724115.2 Anethum foeniculum
CGAATAAATAACAACTTGCTATTTGTCATGTGCTATAACAGCTTGTTGTTTGCCTTGTACCGACTCCATAACAGCTTGCTGATTGTCCTGCTAACAGCTTGTTGTTTATCATAAATAGCTTGTTGTTTGCATTACTATATTACTCATTCTTTTGAATCTTTTGCGGATAAATGATTTAGTGTTTGGTTAGTGGTTCCGTGTTCTTGAGGTGAATAGTGTTTAGGACATAAAATGAAGAACACAAGACATTCTCGGAAATATATGTTCAATATATAAATCCTCGAAGGGGTTGCTACACTCCGGTAAATAAATTAACTGGCTACAATCCAAGAACAACAAAGTTCTTAGCTACTACAAAGATCAACAAATTAGATCCTATACAATATCTAACTTTTGTTTGTCTAAGGATTTAACTACCGGATCACGATTATAACGCCCTTAAAGATTATATAAGATTTGAAACAGGCATTATAACGATTCTCCAGTGAGAAGTTAAATAGATATGCAATGTGCTAGAACTTCTCTGTCTTTTCTTTGTTTCTATTTTCTTTAACTCCCGGAAAGGAAAAAGAAGATTAGAACACAACTCAATTATTAATTGATTGAGTTCTGGAACTGCTGCTTTTGTGTAGACTTTAAATAAATCTTGAATACGTGGCCAATTGTGGACCAAGTAAACTAATTGATAAATCCAATAAAGTGGTTGCTGAAGAGTTTGGAGGCGACATGCTAAACATTTGGAGGCGACAAGAATACAAAGTACTTAATCATTTATCAACTCCTTAAGTCTAAGAGGCGACAAGAAGTACATAGGATAGCATTTTGACTTAGTTTTTCATCCATGAACTTCTTGAAGATGACATCATGTGCTAGAGACTTCTTGGAGGCGACATGAGCCATCTAGGAGGCGAATGGCATGCTGTTTGGTGTTTAACTTAGTTTTTATTTCACCAAAGCCTTTGGAGGCGACATAGATCTCAAGAGGAGGCGACAAGGGCTAAGATTAAGCCTTGGAGGTGACATGGACTTGTCCTTGAAGCCAAGAAGTGACCTTGAAGCCAAGAGGCGATAAGGGAGTATCCTTGAAGCCAAGAGGTGTCAAGGATCTTCCTTGAAGCTCCTTTGACTTAGAAACTTTTGCTTGAATCAGTAACAGTTTACTGTTTGTCCTGTCTTGACTCAGTAATAGCTTACTGTTTGCATTACTGTGTAAGCCATAACAGCTTGTTGTTTGCATCACCTTGCAACTCATACAGCTTGTTGTTTACTTCATTCTTGCATCCTTTTTCTATCTTTGCTCGTCCTCCCACTTCTCGTCGTACTTAATCAAATGAACATTCCTTCCGAGTACGAACTCCAACTTAACAATTCTTCTATAAATAATACTTGGATTCCTTTCACAAAACGCTGAAGCCTAGTGCAACTGGTCTGGTTCACAAACGACTAATTTCGATTCAGGTCTTCATATTATAGCCTTGATTACATTGTCAAGTTTGCAACAACTTCATTGCTTCGAGCACTGACTTTCAATAAACAATGCACTTTCACTAGAACCTTTTCTGGTACTCAGACAACGTCTTCATTGCTACTACAATCTTGAATACTTCATTCTCTGTTCTTCACTGATGCTTGTACATTTAAATGAACTTCTTTCAGTGAGTATAACTTGAAGACTGCAGCTGTCTTCTTTAACCTTTGTCTTTACCCTGTCTTCAATTCTTCAGATTCTTATGCTTCGAACACTGTCTATCTTCAATCAATGCTAATACACTGAAATCTTCTGGTGGCACTTCTACACTGAATCTTCAACACTTATGAAGCCCTGAAACTCTTTAAACCTCATTCTTCACTGAGGCATGAACATGTTAATGAACTTCTTTCAGTGACCTGTAGTAGACTTCAAAACTTTTTCGAATGTTTTGATTCTTTGTATTTGCCTTGTCTTCATTCCTTCCTAATTTTTGTGTAGACATAGTATTATTTACATGTCATATTCTAGTGTTGAGTTATCAACCTGTTCATACAGCTTCACAATCTCACAAACGTAATGTAACTGTGATAATAGTAATGATATAAAAGTGTGTATATAGCCTTCATACCATGTTGACAAAAAAATAATAGTAATGTAACTGTGATAATCCAACTAATATAATGATGTTTGTGTTCAGTCTAGTGTCATTTTATACATAAATACGTTGAATATTAATTACAAAACACACTTGCGTACCTATGTGTTTATTAACTTGGGTTAGTACACTGCGTTGAGAGTCTTCATATGTTTCTTTAGTCCTCTGTGTTGGACTAATTTGATTTACAACATTACGTTCAGAAAAAAGAAACGTCAATATTGGATAGAACATAACAAAGTAATGTGAAAGAAAAGATAAACATAACCAAATTATGTAATAGCGTATGAATATTGATATCCACAAACCTTGCAAATAATCAAAATGATGCCCTAAGTTTTCTTTTCCAATCCCAGTCTGATACATATTAGCCTTCTTCTTTTTGGAACCTACAACAGAAATAACATAAAGATGGAGGAATAATAAACATGGAGTGCAAACAAAAAACAAATGTCTAACAATCCTTTTTGTGTTGACATTGGAGATAATGTTCCAAGAGGCTGACGCTTCTGACCTTAACTCTCAAAACATGAATAAGATTAGTGCAGAGATAACAATATATTCGATAATATATTACATACTACATAAAAATGGACATGTGAAGTATAACTGTTCAATGTTCAGCGATATCAATACTATGTAATCAATGACTTTGCACAATACTGTGTAATCAACAAACAATGACATACCCGATCCATGCATCTTCAAGGTTCAGATTAGTGGAGTCAATACAAAAGAATAGAAGCAGACATGTGAAGATATATCAGATAATGATCGCAGCCAAAATCTGCCAGACAGTAAGTGTGATGCATTCTTTCATGTTTGTTCATTCAAATTTCAAAATTACGTGATTAGTGTTGTCATCAAGGTCGTTATAGCAGTAGTTAACAAATTTGCTAAACTTACGTTAAGTATCTGTGCATATCTTTAATCCTTTATATTCAAAAACCGGGTAGATCTAGTGGATAGTCCAACAACTTGTTCAGTTGTTTTATTTTAGTGTAAGTTTGGATATGGGTTAACCCATTACTAAATGTGGATGCTCCAAGTGTATGTGGTTCGACCAAAAAGGGGCATGAGGTGGAAGATAGGAAAGAAGCAAAGGAAGGGTAATTTTTTTAAATTTGGAAAATTTAATGCTAGTAGGAATTAGGAATATATTGATAGGTCTCTCTAAGGCTTGCCTTAGTGCAAGGGTGATTATAGATGCTACAACATTCACGATAGATAGAAGTGTGGGTGTCAGCAGTATAATCAGAGACGAGAAAGGTGGCTTTGTTCGTGCTAGAGCCAGGAAGCTAGCAATGAATATAGCACCTCGAGAAGCAGAAGCAATAGGACTACTTGAAGCGCTAACATGGATAAAAGATTTGGGGATTAAGAAGTGCATTTTTGAGACGGATTCTAAACTGTTGGCAGATGCTTGTAGAGGAGTGCAAGGGAGCTCCTATTTTCATACAATTATTTTCGATCGTATCCAGTTATTGAAGCACTTTGAGGAAATGCTTGTGAAATTTGTGTATAGGTCTGTGAATCTAGTAGCTCACACATTAGCTAGAGAGACTTATTCTATGTCAGACCTCCAGGAGTGGGTTGATGTTGCTCCGGGATTTTTATCTGATGTACTGATCAATGATTTAATTGAATGAAAGCAAGTACGTTTATTTCAAAAAAAAAAGATAGAAAGATAATTAGAAATTTATTCAGAAATGCAACTATCCAACAAAGTATGCTTATTAAATATTCTCAATTATAATCGGATCAGGATCAGTCGGGTCAAGTTCGGTTAATCTAAAAATACTGAAAACCATACCTGATCCATTATAATTGGGTTGAAATCTTTTAACCCAAATTTATATTGGTTTGAAGATTCTGGGTCGTCCAAATTAGGGTTGATTTGGGTAGGGGAGAGAGAGAGAGTATAACATATAATTATGCCAAAACCATGATATATTTATACAATATTTTTAATATAACTGATTCAACTTAAATATTTAGAAATTTTTTTAATATAATACTCCACTTGGTTTGAAGTAACTCTATAAAAAAATTATTTCATTAAAGTACTCCCTCCGTCCCACTCATTTCTTTACAGTGTTTTTCTCATGCTCAACACGTATTTTAAGGCTATTATATAAAGTATAGTTCCATAATTTATTTTTAAAATTTTCTTTTTCTGAATAAAAATTCAAACATTATATTTTTATTTAGAAGGAAAAAATATTTAATATAATATAGGGAACTGTACTTTATAGGAGCATTAAAGTGCGTGTCGAGTCCCCGTCCCCCAATGTAAAGAATTGGATGGGACGGAGGGAGTACTTTACAACTTACAACTCTCTGAATAATGATACATTCAATTTATTTGGCCAACTTCAGTTGAGTGTCCCGTATAAGTAACTTAATTAGGTAAGAAATAAATCAAATTTTGTATCATGTGCCAAAAGTACACAATAAATACGAAAATTTATAAGTTTAATTTATTTTAATTGGTTCCTTTTCTTAGATAGTGGTAGACCCCTGCATGCACAAAAATTATCCCAATCAAAATGATTCAAATTTATAAATTTTCGCGCTTATTATATGCCTTGAATACATAATAAAAAACCCGTAAATAAATTGGATTTAAATACCGAAAACAAGAGTGTCAGAAATCTGGATTCCTTACGTGAGGGAGCCACCACATGCAAAATCACTAATTAAATACAGTATTCTAAAAAGCGGGAAGCGGACTTAATCGGTAAAAGCACGGAACAAAGATTAATCGGAAATTAATTGAATTGCTCGGGGATCAAACAGATGTTTAATTAAATAAATGGGTATTTAATCAGTTCGGCAAGCTACAGAAGGGATTAATTAATCACCGATTTTTAGAACAGAGATTGAATATAAATAAATTTCTCTTCGTCTTCATCGCTTAGATCAGCTCTTTTGTACTTCTTCTGACTATAATCTCACGGTGACACCACACAAATTTTTTTTTTTTGGAAATTTAAGAATTTCATTAATTAAGAGATAAATCTGAAAACAAAGTCTCCAACAACATATCTGGAGGAGACATAAACACGATAAAGCTATCTAACAAACAAGGATATCGAGCTAACATGTGAGATACCTTGTTTGCTTGCTTTTTAACGAAACAAACTTGAATATCACTTCTGCATATGAGGTTCTCTCGGAAGGCCTGTAAGAGATCTCCAACTTCCAACTAGTAAACACTACCCTTAGCTATAGCATCGACCACCAATAAGCAATCACTTTCTATGGTAACATTGTGAAACCCCTTTTCCTCCAGCCATTTAAATGCTTCCAGAACTCCAAAAGCTTCTACTTCCATTACGCTTACCTCCCCTCTTGTCCGCAATGTTTTGCCAGCTAGAAAGGCACCCTGCTCATCTCTAACAATCATGCCAATGGAAAAATAGTTAGTTCCAGTAAAAAGTGAGGCATTGACGTTTAACTTCAACCTCCCCGCTTCAGGAGCTTCCCATCTTGTTGCCTTATTACTTATATTGGTGTTTTGAGACCTTATCACGGTCCTTTCCCTTTTTTTCTTCATAGCTTCTTGTCACTCATAAATTTGCTTTGAACTTAACTCTACTGTAGTTGTTGGACTAAGTTTCTTCTTTTCAGACACCAGGTTATTTCTAGCAAACCATACCCCCCCATAAGACTGTTGCTATTTTAACCATATTGGTTTCTGATTCTACACACAATTTTCAAGAAGCCAGACTGGTGCAGATTCCACTAGCAGCATATCAGGGATATAACCTACGTTTTGCCAACATTGAGAAGCGAAATTACAATCAAAGAAAACATGTAGAAGATGTTCCACATCCACCTCACAAATCGAGTACAGAATAGGAAGTGAAACTCATTTACTCCTCAACAGATTACGGACCGGGATTGTATTTCCAAAGAAACGCCATAAAAACGTTCTAATCTTATGAGGAGTATTCAAGCTCCATAGTTTGTTCCAACCTTCCGAATCAAAAGTCTCCGACATCCTGTGATTTTGAGAAAACTTAACAGTGTACATACCATTATTAAAATACATCCAAGCTAATCGATCTTTAACTTGAGTCTGAGGAATTCTCGTCTGAAGTATAAGATGAAAGTCATTGGCATGACAATTTTGCTCAACCTTATGCACATCCCACTCCTTAGTGTTTGGACGGAAGTAGTCGCAAATTTTATCCAACCTAGTAACATTCAACTGATGGTCCTCAACCCAGAAATCACTCTTTCCTCTTAACCATGGGTCCTGAAACAATTTAATCTCCTTCCCATCACCTAGTATCCACCTAAAACCTTCCAATAATTGTTATTCTGCTTCCCACAGACATGTCCACACAAAACTGGCATCAGTTCCCTTATTCGCTCGAAGAATGTGGTAGTCATTAAAATACCGTGCTTTAAAGATTCTTGTTACCAAAGCATCTGGTTTCTGACTAAAATTCCACAGTTGTTTCTCGAGTAGCGCAATATTAAAACCTTGCAAACTTCGAAACCCAAGGCCTCATTTGCTTTTCGACGAATACATTTTATCCCAAGAGTGTCATCTCAGACCTCTACTGTTGCTTCCAGTCGACTACCACCAATAACCATTCATTAATTTTTCTATCTCTTCACGCAAGGTCTTTGGAATTAAAAAGCAAGTCATACAGTAAGATGGTACTGATTGGGCCACATTCTTAATCATAATAGTTTTACCAGCTCGCGATAGGATTCTATTACTCCATCCTTGAATTTTTTTATGTACACGATTTTTGACAAAGTTAAACACTCCTTTCTTCGATCTTCCAACCAGGGATGGCAAACCCAAATATTTACTTTCACTCAGATCATGATGAACGCCCAATATTGATCTTAGTTCTTGTTGTTTATCTCGTCTAACATTGGCGCTAAAAAACACCCCAGACTTTTTATAGTTAACAGCTTGTCCTGAATCAAGTTCATACCTGTTAAGAACCTCCTTGATGGCTCGATCTTCTACTGCAGCAGCCTTAAAGAAAAGGAAACTGTCGTCCGCAAACAACAGGTGTGTGACAGTGGGAGCGTTCTCATCAACTTTACAACCATGAATATTACCATCGTTTGCAGCTACCTCCGGAGCCTTTGATAAACCTTCCACGCAGAAGAGAAAAAGGTAAGGGGACAATGAGTCCCCTTGTCTTAATCCTCTCATCGGATTAATTGGACCAATACTTTCACCATTAAAAGCCACCTGATAACTAACTGTAGTCACACACAGCATAACCCAGTTGATCCATTTTTCAAAAAAAACCCATTTAACCCATCATATTACGAAGATAGAGCCAATCAACAAGGTCATAAGCCTTGCTAATGTCCAGTTTTAACGCCACCTCACCTTCACTACCTGTTTTCCTTCTTTTCATATAGTGTAACACCTCAAATGCCACCAACACATTATCAGAAATATTTCTCCCCGGGACAAAGGCTGATTGGTTTTCAGAAATTATACCAGGTAATATGCATTTCAGATGATTAGCAAGAGCCTTTGCAAGAATCTTATAAAGGACATTGCATAAGGCAATAGGTCGCAAGTCACCCATCCTTTCAACATTTTCTTTTTTTAGAATAAGAACCAAGGTAGTATCGTTTAACTCAACAGGAAAAGCACCATCCCGCAGCCAATCACAACAACATCTATGCACCTACCGACCATCTAGCTCTCAAAATTGCTGATCAAACACAGGATTGAAACCATCCGGCCCAGCAGTTTTATCTGGCTGCATCTATTTTATGGCTATAGAAACCTCCTCAAACGTTAGCTTCGGTGTTAGCTTTTTGTTTTAAGCTTCAGAGATCAATCGATAACCAGCATGAGTATCCCAACTTTGTCTGTTGTTTGGACCAGCAAAAATATCCTGAAAATATTTACTTACAATAGAGCACATATCCTTGTGGTTCCTAACCATTTGATCATCACTATCCCTCAAGACATGAATTTGATTCAGTTTCTTTCTTGTGGTTTCTTGAGCATGAAAATACTTGGAATTTGTGTCGCCTTCAATTAGCCAAAACGATTTCGCTCTTTGCTTCCAATAGAGCTCCTCATGCTTCAATAGTTCCTCAAGCTTCGATTTCTCTTCAAAGTACAATCTAACACTCCTTTCATCCTCTCGGTTTACAAGATCATTGATAACCTCCTTTTGTCTTTTAACTTTATCCCTGAATTTGTGAAAGAAATTCCTTCCCCATTTGGACAAAAAAGACGTAACATAGAGATAAGCTTTGGCATCAAATGCATTACAGGTAAGTTTCTCCAGAACGATGTTACCTCCTGATGAAAAGATTGCTCTTTCAGCCATGTATTCTCAAACCGGAATCGAAATTTCTTTCTCGAGAAAAAAACATCAAACAATTCAATAGATATAAGATCATGATCCGATTTAATTGTATGGGTGGCTTGAAGAGTGCATAAGGGAAATTTCTGCCACCGAGCACCATTAGCAAATGCTCTGTCCAGACGTTCTTTAACCCATTCAGGTGAACCCTTGCTCTTCTCCCATGTGAAATCACCACGAGTAAATGTTATTTCATCAAGCTGACAGTCAGTTATGACCTTTTTGAAACCATCTAACAGATTTTGAGGGTGCGGATGCTTGCCTTGTTTATCCGTTGCATACGTTAAATCATTGAAGTCTCCATATATACACCACGGTATTCTAATATTCTGAGCTAGTAACCTCAGCAGATTCCAAGACTCATTCCTCCTTGACCTCTCTGGCATGCCATAAAAACACGTTAGTTGCCAGTTTAGGTTACCTTGATCCAGCATCATAACATTAATATAGTTTTGAGATGAGTCCATAACCGAACATGCCACCGTATTCTTCCAAAGAATCGCTAAATGACCACCTCTTCCTTCCTTATCCACTGCAAAAAAGTTAGGCATTCCTATTCTACTAGCAATTACTGAAATCTCATTTTTAGTAACTAAAGTTTCAGAGAGAAACAAAAAATCGGGTTAACGGGACCTTACAAGATCTCCAAGAGTACGAACTGTACGACAACTTCCCAGTCCCCTGCAGTTCCATGCTAAGTAATTCGTAATGATCGGCTAGCATGCTAAGCAAGCGTAGCCAATAAAGATGTTGGTGAAGCAGCACAATCCATTCCAGAAAGCGATACCTCCATGTTAGATACATTTGAATTATTCTTGTTATTTATCATGGGATCGTTAACATTACTCAGCCTATTAGTGTCCATCAGTTCCTTTCTTCTCCTTTTCATGTCTTCTAACAGGAGCCCACGATTCTCCCCTCAGTAGGCCCATAATCTGTATTTTTAATTAAATCTTGGCCCAAAGTTAAACCCATCTCCCCACTTCTAGCTGTCAACACAGGTATAATATTTGAAATAGAGACCTCCCGCCTAGATTCTCTCCTTTCAGTTGGGTTTTCAGCTGTCACTCCTGAATTACCTCCCGCATATCTTGGATTAACGTTATCCCGCCTAATCTTCGCCTCCCAATCCGCATCACCGTTATCTCTCAACCACTTGCTTTTCACTTGTCCCGCCGGCCGTCTGTATGGTGCCCTTAACCAAACACCCCATTCCTGCACTCCTTCCCCGCTTCTACTGTCAATATTTCTCCTGCAGAATCACTCTGTATGAGTTAATAAACCACATTTGATACAAAATTCCACTAACCTTTCATATTTGCAAGTAACCACAAATTCCGACCCATTCTTCCTTGTAATTTTTTTCTTCCTTTTCAATGGCTTCCAGACATCCAACCTTATTTTAATTCGCATATACTCCTTCCATAGCCCAGTATTGTTCTTCAAATCATACATGAGAAATCCCCAAAAAAATTACCAAACTGCCTCCCTACAGCCTCAGACATGAATCCCGTTGGCATATCGTGTATTTGGATCAATATATCCAACGCTAACGGTGGAACCTTAACCGGCTCCTCCCCCGGTGGAATGGGAGTCATAGCTAACATAGCATTGTCGAAACTCCATGGACCTCCATTAACGACCCATAATAGATCATCCTTATGATAAAACTAGAAAAGCAAAATACCCGGTTCCAATTCCTTGATGTTAATACCCCTAGTTGGTTTCCAGACATCATTAATCTTTGTTTTCATCGCTCTTACATTTATATTTTTCTCTGTCAAAAAATGACCCACCTAACATTTCTCATACCTGTTCACTTCTTCCTCAATCCCTTCCTCAAAAAACAAACTCCTCATTATCCATGTTTCATCTTCGATGTTCAGATTTATAAACTGTTCGTCGATATTTTGATAACGTGCCATAATAACTCTCACAATTCTGTGTTACCAAGATGGAGAAAAAACAAAACTCCCGCTAAATGGGGAGAAAACAGGTAATTAATATGACACCACACAAATATGATACTCAAATATTTATACTTGGCTACAAAATTTCATTATACCAAATGAAAAGTACACGAATATATAGTTAAACTAACATATCTAATGTCAGGTTTATTTTTATCATTTTTAATAATTAGTATACTTTATATAGCATAGAATTTGTTTTGTATTTAAAATTTTTGTATTCCTTTATATTTTTTATGTTTCGACTTTTAAACACATATTAAGGAGTTTTGACTACATAACTAATTTTTTATTTTTGATTAATTTTACTTGTGAATTAAAATTTTAAATATATATTTTAATTAATAAACAATTAAAAATATTTATTTTACCTACACGGTAAAAACATGTAAAGAATTGTTTCAAAATACAAAATATAAAAAAAGAAAAAGAAAAAATGCTTCGTCTACAAAATTGAAACAAAATTTTATACAAAATCACTTGAGTTAAAATTTGACAGAAATAACCCCTCACCGGTTAAAATATCACACATTTTATGTTCATCTCGCGTAAAATTTTTGTATTAATGGACTACGGAACAGTTAGAAAGGAAAGGAGGAGTGCTTCAATTATTAGCAGAAGTAGAAAGGATAACGAAAACGGTACTAATGATGTATGATGATGCCCCTGTCAAGATCCGAAGGTTCAACAACGTGAATTATCTGGTACATTCTAAATACATGTCTATTTTTAAAAAATTACACATATAAATTTCTATATAAAGAGAATGAATGTGAATAAGAAAAAGTTTTATTAAGTGCATTAAATGAGTTGAAAATATGATTAATTTAGGAAATATAAATTAGAGTATAAGTATGTTATATAGAGTTTTTTGACGAAATGTTATATAGAGTTAATTTTGGAAATATAAACTTACTTTTCAAGTGGACAACTAATTTGAAATAAAAAATTTCCTCTAAAATGAACATGTATTATGAAACGGAGAAATTAACTAAAACAGATTATTCATAAACCAAAAGATGACGCGTTTAACACTCTTAAATTTAGTAAAATCAAATTTTTTTGGCTTCTCATTTTTTGCCTTTCAATTTTCAAATTGAACTCTTTTTATTTTCAAAATTATTCTACTCATCATTAAGTACATTAAAAAATTTAATATTTCTCAAGAAATTAAATAGTTATGAATATTAAATTTCCTTCAAATTTTAAACATGCTTAAATATGAAAATATGATTTTTTTTTTCTTTTGCGGTATAAATAAAAATAACTACATTTGGATAATCGCTAATAATTTGGAAATTTTGAAAACTTGTACTACCCATATTTTATAAATGATTAGATTATATATGGTAAAAAATTTTGAAAACTTATATATATTTTAGATCAAATATTCTAAATAAAAAGCTACTCCCTCCGTCCCAACACGAAATCTATGTGCACTGTTTGTACGCATTTTGAGGCTCCTATAAATTGTAGTTTCATATTTTTTTTTTCTGAATAAAAGTTTAAATACTAAACTTTTATTCAGAAAAAAAATATTTAAAAAAATTTATGTAACTATATTTTAAATGAGCCTTAAAAAGCATGCCAAAAAGTAACGTAGAAAATTAAATGGGACAAAGGGAGTACTATTTTTTTAAAAGAAGCCTGATTTATTATTTCGTCAAGAGCGACCAAAAGATAAGGATAGGAGCTGATGAACAATGATGAAAAATTGAGATTGATGGAGGGTAAGGCATAGGGCTCGTTTGGGGTTTCTTAAAAAATGTAACTTATAACTTAAAGTGGGAAAGTGTCATATAAGTGATATGAACATTGTAATTTATAAGTTATTTAGGCGTTTGGATAATTTGACTTATAAGTTACTTATAAGTTGATGAGGTATTTGGTAAATCATAACTTATAAGTTAATTTTTTTAAAAAAATTCAAAATTTTAATATGATAATTGAATACATGAATAGAAAATTCAAAAAGATAAAATTTAAACATAAATATTGAAATATA
>PHNY01019609.1:296-14017 GCA_003724115.2 Anethum foeniculum
TACAGTTGAGATTGCCTTAGAAGAAAACTGCTGCGGTGCTGATGAATACTAGTCGACACATACAAGTGTCGACAGGTCTGACTGTTAGAAATCTTCTGCACTGCATTTCTTGTTGTAACTTTCGACATATGAGTTTCCTGTGCAGTTGGAACTTGTCCCCAGTTCTTGTGTATATCAGCACTTGGCATTTTGCTTAATATCAAAACATGAATAACAGTCAACACTTGATTTATCAGGTTTGTACGTGTATCCATGTAGACTAGGTCTTTAATAGCTAAAGTTTAAATAATTTATTGAATAAACTATTATATAATTTAAGTAATAACCGAATTTAGGATTATAAAGAAAACATATTTAAAGTTTAGAGTATAATCCAATTTAAGATTGCAAAATAAATTATAAAAGTTTGTAAAATAAATTATTTAGTGTTTATAAAATAAACTTATAATTATTCATAAAATAAACTTATTTAAACCAATTTATTTAAAAACTATTTTAGGTTTATAAAATAAACTTTATTGTAAAGTTTATAAAATAAACCAGCTTAAGTTTATAAAATAAATTAATTTAAAGTTCATAAAATAAATAGTATAAAGTTTATAAATAAACATCACTTTTAAAAACAAAACCTGGAGCCCTGACCAAGACACCTTGTGCATGGCACATGTCCTGACAAAACTGTAGTTCAGTACCCCGGATTTCTTCACCTTTGCAAATAAGCCACTTCACTTTCCAAAGCTGCTTTTTCAGGATCAAACTTAATAACTGTTTACACTTTAGCCCACTTAATAGTTTTTCTGAACAATAATATTTAGTTTCCCTTCACGGATCACTGACGTCTAGTGTAATTGGTCTGGTTCACAGACGACTAGTTCCGCTCTTAGGCCTTCATATTATTAGCAATCAAACCATTGTTAAGTCTTCTACCATATCCAATCAGCCTCACTAAAATCCTTTAGATCTTCATACTAATTCTGAGAACTGCTTCAAATGCCTTCAGCCTTATTTCTCCGTTGCTTGAACATATTGATGAACTTCATACGGACTTCTGTTGACGGCTTCTTCACTGCAATTCACAAAACCATATGTATATACTAAATCTTCGTTCTGTACTGATTTCAGTGGAACATAGTATTATTTTCAAGTCCTTGTTCTATGTTGAGTTATCCAAACCAGCATTGTTGAGATAATAAATACTGCTTCAATCTTGCTCAAAAGATCTTTACTCTATTTGACTGCTAGTAGGCCAGACATCATGTTTGCTACACGTCTGCGTGCAAGATTTCAAGCAAATCCAAAGGAATCTCACTTGATGGCTGTCAAAATGATTTTCAGATATTTAAAGGGTACTCCAAACTTGGGATTATGGTATCCTAAGGGAACTGGTTTTGAAGCTATTGGCTACACAGATGCTGATTTTGCTGGATGCAAGGTGGACAGAAAAAGTACTAGTGGAAGCTGTCAGTTCCTTGGTCAAAGAATTGTGTCTTGGTACAGCAAAAAGCAACAATTTTTGTCAACTTCCACAGCTGAAGCTGGATATATAGCTTATGGGAGTTGCTGTGCTCAAATGCTTTGGATTAGAAACCAATTAATGGATTATGGACTAGTACTAGATCACATGCCTATTATGTGTGATAATACTAGTGCAATATCCATAGTTGCAAGTCCTGTTAATCACTCTAGAACAAAGCATATTGATGTAAGGTATCATTTCATTAGAGAACATGCTTCAAATGGTACCATTGAGCTACTATATGTTCCAACAGATAAACAATTAACTGACATTTTTACTAAACCTTTAGATGAAGGAACATTCATTAGATTAGTTAGTGAAATTGGTATGTTAAATTCTTCATCTTGAGGCAAGAACTCAGCTAATTTGTTGCAGCAGATTAATTCTTGATGAATCAAAATTAATTTGATTTAATTCAGAATTAACTGAAATATGATTTATAAATATTTCAGATGTATGCTGTTTATTTATTTATCAAAAATAAAATTATCTTGGAATTTTTCTAATTCTAAGAAAACTGTCCAGTATTAGTTCATATAATTCATATGTGAAAATTAATACAGGGCAGAAATAAAATGAAGCAAAAGTATACCAAGATATGAGTTCTCAATAAGTATATTGAGATCTCGGCAAGTCTCGAGATGAATTCTCGACAAGTCTCGAGATGAGTTCGCGGTAAGATATATCTAGTTCTCTGTATACTTTGGGATATAGAGTTCTCGATATAACTTATCAAGACATCTTGGTAACTCAAATTAGATGATTTAATTTTAATAAATTATTTCATGAGTATACTTTTGAATATTTACTTAATTTAATTTAATATTGTGATTTTTGTAATAAAAATAAAAATTAAGTAATTTTGAGGGTAAATTGGGAATTTATAGTACTTCTCGATATGTCATTTTCAGTTTCTCGAAAGGAGTTCGCGATGTGACATCTGGGTATGTTCTTTTCTAGTTCTTGATAAGAGTTCTTAATAAGACTTATTGATATGTCAACATCTAGTTCTCTTTAAGACATTTTGAAAAGTCATCTTGGTAAAGTATTTTCTCTATTTTCTGTGACTTCTTGGTAATTTTTAACCGTTGCAATTCTTTTATCGCGAAGTCATTTATTTTTACCTATAAATACCCAGACATCTCGACCTAACCCCTCTATACGCTTTCAGATCTAATTATCAAAATCTCTTCTCTATAAGCTATTTTCCTGCAAACTTTCTTCTTTCAAATCCTAATATAAACAATGGCAGCAAACGTAAACCACCCAGTTGCAGCAATCCACAAAGATGGTACCAACTTCCTGGCTTTTGTTAACCCACAGCTTGCACCTGACAACTTCAAATGTTTTGTGAAATTTGTCTCAGAATCGTATCTGGTTGGAGCCCTTACAGCAAAACCCACTTTGTACATGGATGTTCTCAATGATTTCTGGTGGAGTGCAGTGATAAGGACAAAAGTGGATGACAACCAGGTTCCATCTCTGGTGGTGTCATATTGAATTAGAGATGTGGAGGTGGAGTTTACTGTTATAGATGTTAGTCAAGCTTTGGGACTACCTACTGAGAATTTCAATGCTGAGCCCACTACAGATGAGATAACTGAGTTCTTTGACTTCATCAATTAACTCAGACACTATCAAGCTAGCCAGTCTCAACAAGAAGTTTCTAAGGAGGGAGTGGTCATTCTTGTTTGACACTATTGTGAAGGGATTTACATGCAGGCACACATGATTTGATCAGATTTCAAGTGTGGTGTAGAAGTTGGTGTACTCTATGGCCTACAATAGGAAACTCAATGTTGGGATGTTGATCTTATAGAAGCTGAGCACAAGATTGGTCATGCCACTTGCAAATAGAGGTAATGAAATCTATTTCCCCAGATTCATAATGGCTGTTTTAAACTTTAAAGTTAATAACATCCATTTAACTAATGGAATAGATATAAATAACATAGGCATTTGTAAATCAGTATCCAAAGATCTATTTGGACAACTGAATACAAAGAATAAGGTAGGTGTAAGTCTCAGACTCACTCCATTCATGATGGAGAGATTTAAGACTTACCCCTTCCCTATGCCTGACATGAGAGGCAACATTACCAATCCTAGTGCAGCTATGGCTTTCGTCCCTGTAGTAGTACAAACATAGGACACCCCACAGGAGCCTACCCAAGCTGAGGCTCTTTCTTCAAAATCCTTAGATGCTAGTAAACCAACTGCCTCATCCTCTCAAAAGGGTGAGGTTAGTAAAAAGAAGAGGAAGCAAACCAATCTTGCAATAGTAAATGATGATGAAGAGAGTGTACCATGTGAGGAAGAATTCACCCTAGTCAAAAATCCAAAGAAGAAGAAGAAACACATTGAGCTGACCACTCAACAAACCATTTCAGGTGGCATCTTCTTAACAAGGTGTCAGTATTGAAGTTGGCATTCTCCCCAATGCACCCTGTCAAGAGTCTACACCCCCTCTTGAGCACACTCAAGAGGGTGAAAGAAGCCATTTGGAAGGCACACATATGGAGATCACATCACTTGAAGCTCCCTCTTCCATTCAGGGGGAGCTGACAACACTCCAATTACAATTTCTTCTCTTATTTCTCAAATTTCTTCTTCTTATAATGAAGGGCTTGAATCTGCTTCTCAAGCCCTGCCAAAATCAAGTGACACGATTCTTGAAACTGTGCTCACCACCCAGGTCCCACATTCAGATGATGAGAGGCTAGATGCTGGGCTAGACCTTGATGACACCATCACTAATACAGGAGTTTCATCAGTTTCTACTGAAGACCCTATGATTTCTCAAGCACCTTCATGTGCACCTTTGCCTTCACAGGCATTAAGGTTTGAGGGTGGTATTCCTAAGGGGGAGCCACTCAAATCCTCTCCAATTTCAATGGAGGTCTCTCTTGAAGAGACAGCGCCTCTCAAAACTCTGGCTGAAATTGCTCTTACAGCTGAAGCTAGAAGTTCAACTATGACTTCTGTCACAGGGGCTACTTCTCTCCAAACACTAACTCGAACTCTAAACACATCAAGTCAAATAGACACACCCTCTGCATCTACATAAGTCCCTTCTAGCCTAATTGCTAAATGGATTCAAGATACACAAGTCCGGCCTTCTACAGTTGAAGATATGGTGGTGGATCAGATTGAAGGCTTGGCTCAGGTAGCTCAACAACTTCTCACTTCTACTATGAGCAACCAGGACTATCAAGCCATTTTGCTAGCTCATAGAGAAGATGTGGAAGCTCAGCATGACAAGATAATAGGTGAGGCTGAGCAGGATGGAAATGTGGATGCATGGTTGTCTGCAGATTACTCCACAACCATGGATGAAGTGTTGGCTAGATTCAGGGAGGAGTACTTAACCATTTTGGGCAGAAATTCACAGACTCTCTCTCCACCTGAACTTTATGATGCCATCACTGATGTATATAAGGCACAGTTGAAGGCCTTTCACTTATTTGGAAAAGCTATGGAACACACTCTCTCTGGACATCGAACTACCATTCAGGAGTTTGTTAGGAAGAAGATTCCTGAGATTGTGATTCATGAGAATGAAGTAAAGAGCCTAATGGTGAAGATGAATACCAAGCTTTCTTCTCTCCATGTGGCATCCATGGAGCAATCAATTAAGTTGTTGAGGGAATCATTCATTGCTTTGCACACAGTAGTTCAAACAAGGATTACTTAGAATGATGATTTGAGAGTGAAGGTAGAAGATCTGCACAAGACAAGGTTTGAGCCATCTGCATACATGAAGGAGGAAATTAAAACAAATATTCAACTCAACTTTGGTGCTAGTGATTCTGCTGGACCCTCTACCTCTTCAAACAACCCTTCAACCTCACAACTCCAACATCTACAAACCCAAATAAATGACCTCACACATAGCCATTCCCAACTCCTATCACAGATTTCCTCTCTTGACACCAAACTCCAAAGCCAGCAAGATGACATAAGGACTTTAGTTGACTCCCAGAATTCTTTTTAGATGAACACAAATGTCTCTCTGGGAGCTATCATGGCTGCTTTGAATATTCCTACACCTTTTCCAATGTCAGAGCTCAAATCCCTACTTCCTCTCACCAAGTGCCTACACCTGATAACAAGCCTAAGGGGGAGAAGAAAAGAGGAGAGACTCAGCCTATGACTCCAAATCTGAAGGATGATGTTGGTATGGAAGATATGTTAATAAGAGCAGCTAAAGGTCAATGCTCAGACAGAGATTTCTGTGATCTTTTGGATGGTCTTAGACAGTCTGTCTCCAACAATGTTTATACCTACAAAAAGGCCATTGACAGGAACCTAAATTTCTTAAGGTATTCAAGGTGGTCTACAAGGATGGTGTGCAAGAAAAGAGGATAGTGGCAAATGTGATTGATAGGGGTGTAGACAGATGCTTACAAACCTCTCTAGATTTTCTCAAGTCAAGGAAGGCATCTGAAATTGATATCTTCATAAATAAAGTCCAACATTTGACTCCTGAAGATAGTCTACTACTCAAAGTGCTAAAGACTGCCCAAAAGGAAGCTTTTCCTGAGGTTTATTTTGAAGCCAGATAAAAGGGTTGCATACATATGTCCTTCTTCCAAGAGATGCAGACATTTTCTTGTGCCAAAGCACTGTGTTAGAGCAAACAAGAAGTTAATCATGACAATTGACACATCTCTAAAGTTAACGAAGATAAAGACTCTGGAAACTAGGGAGATGATTGTGATTTTGAGAAGATACATGGAAAATGAGGAGCTACTACCTAATGACAAGATAAATACTAAAGATCTAGACAAGGATGATGATGAGTAGAAGGGAAGTGAAGACAAACCTTCTGGCTCAAATCCAAGTCAGACATTCAAAGGCAGTGGGAGTAATAAGGGGGATGACAAGGGGAGTGAGAAGAAAAGGAGTGACAAGGGTGATGAAAAGAAGATTGGAGAAGGAAGAAAGAGGAGTGATAAGGGCGGAGATGATGAAGATCAGATGTCAAAGAAGATTCCTACCACAACCTCAACTCAAACTCAAAACACCTTACCAATTCAGCCAAAAACTCAAACCATCTCAAAGCCTAAACTATTCTACAAAACTACCGCTACCTCTCTCATGAAAAAGCCTATCCGAGCCACAAACACTCAACTGAAAAAGCTTACCCAAATTCCTGTCTTTGAACCTTTTATCAAAATGCACATCAAAACTGTGGGAAGAAAATTTAAGAGAAATAAAGAAGTACTTGTTACAGAACCTGGTGCTATATGGAACTGTTTCAACCAGAGTGATTTCTTGCCAATCTCACATGAGTTCTCAGAAGAAGACTATGACAGGCAGCAAGCTGAATCTATGGTCAAAGTATATGTGGACAAATTGGGAGAGATAAGGATTTACTTTAAGGATGGCAGTGTAAATGTTCTCAATAAAGCAATGCCTGAAGAATTCTCAACAGTGGAGATGGAAAGGATCATAAGTCTAATGAATGATAAGGCTGCAATGACAAGGATGAAAAAGGTACAGCTATTAGAAGGATTGATCATAAGGGATGAAAGAAAGGCTAAGGAAAGAAAAGAAGCAGAAGAGAGGGCAGCCAAGTGGCCAGAAGTAACTGAAAAAATGGAGAGGATGTCAAGTGAGTTGAAAGCACAAGGGTTGAGTAGAGTGTCAGAATGTGGAAGGTTTCTATTTATCAAATCTGGTAGATTCTCAAGATTCAGAATTGAATATCTTAGTTAATACTCTCTTGAAGAATGGAGAAAATTGGCAGATGCACTGAAAGGAACTACAATCATTGAAGAGTTGGAATGCCTAGTTAGGTTGAAAGACTTGATTAAAGCTAAATCAGAAGGATATGATGCCTAGATAAATTTGTACTCAAATTCTCTCTGCAAAAATACTTCATAGTGTGTATAAAGCAAGTATCTTGTGTTTCTGTAAAAGTTCTTCAGTTTCATGCTTAACTTGGAGTTAGTCTTGTTATCAGGCATGAATTTGTGTCAATCAAACTTTTCACAAATTTGGGGAGATTGTTGTGCAAGGCATACCTGTATATAACAAGACTTAGTCACATTGACAACTCTAAGATTAGTTGATTTGTAATTTGTATTCTGTGTATGTATGCTTTGGTTCGGTAATATTGCCTAGAAGACTACACTTGGATATCTTTCTTAGTACAACCATCCAGTTATGGAATAATCTTCTAAAAGAAGATCAAGAATTGATCATGCCTCAGAAAGCTAGCTTAGAGTTAATAAAGGTTGTAGTTTGAAAAAATGTTCTAAGTCACTTGTCGAGAAGTCACAGATCACGCTAACAGAGAAGTCATCTTGGGAACTATAATGCTACGGAGAAGTCATTTCGACAAAGTAATCTATAGAGAAGTCATCTCGAGAACTAAGAAGCCTATAAAAAGTCAAGTCTATAGAGAAGTCAAGTCTACAAACAAGTCATTTGTTTCGAGAAGTCATAAGCTACAGAGATCTCATATCAAGAAGTCAAGGAACCTGATATAGAGAACTTACCAAACCTACAGAGAAGTGACTTCTCGGTAATACAAATGCTATCGTGAAGTCATTTCTGTAGTCATTTGAACATCTCGGTAAACATTCATATTTAGACATCTCGGTCACAGTTCAATACACAGAATATGCTTTCTTGAATATCCAAATTACGAGTCAACAAACAATCTCATATCTAGATTGAAAGTCTACAAATGTAGCTTGAAGAGTGAAAATCAAGGGACAAGATGATCTAGACAAAAAGGGTGCAGCAGTTTTGTAACAGACTGATAGGACATGACGCTAGAAATAGTAATAGAACAAAGTGTCCTTATTTTTCTAGTTAGTCTATTTTAGTGCAAGTCCATGTAAACTGTGCATGCTTATTTATATAGTATAGCACAGCCCTTTTGTTTAGATGTAACAAACAGATCAAACTTGTAAAACATTCTCGAGAAAGAAACCAAGTTCTTATTTTCAAGAACTTGGATTTGTAGCATAACCTACTTGATTTTGCAATAAAATCAAGTGAATTTTGATAACTTATGTTGTCTGCATCTTTCTATTTACATATGAGTTATCTTTACAAATACAATTACCTAACTGTTTAGTTCACCAAGCCTTAACCAAATCAGCTTCTAAAAGATTGAAAAAGTTTTTCAAAACCAAGTAAATCTAAGAAATACACATTCACCCCCCCTATGTGCATTTCATACCTAACAAAAATGTAATATATATATATATATATATATATATATATATATATATCAAATTAAATAATTATTGTGCTTAAATTATAATTGTTAATAACTAATTATAATTTTTTACTTTGTTATTGCTCTTTTTTGTTAGAATTATTAATATATTTATTAAAGTGAATTCAGAATATACGATAATATGATTGTGATGGAATTTAGTAGATTGGTTAATTAATAAATATTTGTTAGCTCTCTTAAAAGGGTTATTATAATATTTTAAAAATAATTATTCATTTTTAATATTTTACCGAGTAGTTATACAAGTTGTATATGCAGAAATAAAAGATAAGGGAAAGAAAATACCACATGTGGGATTTTATCTTGGTTTTCAATAGCGCAACCTCGAAAAGATTCGCTCACCCCTACTCTAGTCACCGAGCTCCTCTCCTGGATTTGAGATTTTTCTTAAAATAAACTCGTTCATTTAGTAGGCAGAGAAAACTTTATAATCTTACAAATATTTGTCTTGGTGCGTAACTCCAAATCACCACCTCCAAATAAATGTAAAAACCCACAAGACTTATCTCCATACGTAACTCCCCGTTTCTCCCTCAAAATCATTGTAAAATCTACACAAATTATCTTAGACAACAACTTCTCGTTACTTCTTCAAAGTTGTAGTAAAATCTTAGTGTATTAGTGTATACTTTCTTTAGATCTTAAGTTTTAATCAAAGTATACTTGTTACTACTCCAAATAAATGAAGTGTAGTTTAGAAGTAATAAATGTTTAGTCATTTAAGTTCAGTTACTTAAGGCTTTATAATCGTATACTTTCATTTGGACTTTAATAAATTTCACAGTATACTTCAAATTACTCATTTATGAAATTATGTCTATTTCTGAAATAATAAATATATATATAATATGCTTTAAAATTTCTCCTACAAAATACTAAAGGTGCTAGTATGGAATTAAATCATGCCTTATAACAATTATAGTAATATACGACCAAAGTAAGTGCATTTAAAGTTAAAGATCAAAATGCTAGCTTTTATGATTATCTTCCCACAAAACACTAAGGTGCTAAAAGGGAATTAAATCAAGCTATTTTAAGATATTTGAGCGTAGTCAAATATCACTTTGAAGTGAAGTTGTGTAATATTTTGAATCATTGTTCGAATGTTATAAATCCTTGTACGAATTTGTCTCCTTTTAGAGATACGATGTAAGAGCTTAATAAAACTGTGTCAGTAAAGAGCTCTTATATATATAAAAATATGATCGGTAAGACTCGAATAAAAAACTAGAAATTTATCATTTTTAAAGATGAATAGAAAAGTTTGTTGGAAAAATTTACCGGAGGTTCGGACGGATTTTGACATTTTGGTTGAATTTGGGCAACCCTTCAGAAGGCCGGAAAGTGGGCAACCCTTCACAACTAAAAACCAAATATTAAGCCTATTTGAGTTTTTTTTAAATATAAATTTTAATTTTTTATAATATTTTATAATATTTGTTACATGTGTTAAAAATTAAATTGAAGATTATTATATAAAACAAAATTGATACCTATTAAAGAATATTAATAGGATCAATAAGTTGCTTGCTAGTCTGTTAACGGATGTCGAGATCCTACGTTCGATAAGATTCTCACCTCATTTTGTAATTTATACTACTTTTTACTTACTTACAAGAAAATTAACATGTTATATTATTTTGATAAATGCGATAGAGGACACGAAATATAAAATTTTCGTCTTTGTTGTATTTACATATTATCTAAAGACCTTGTCGCTGGATAACTTGCGGCTCTCCTAATAACAATACAACATAAATAAACAGTTGTTCACCTAATGCCCTCGTTCAAATATCTCTACATAAATCATTATATGTTTTAATGATTAAAATTTCCTAAGAATACGAATTTTGTCCGTTTCATATCCATACTTGTTTTGAAATTATTATTTTCCGGATAATAATTTGATCATTAAAAATTTTATAACTATAAATTATTATTTAAATTAACTTATCTCATATTTATTTTAGATATTTGAAAATTATATTATTTATTTTAAGGAACAATGGGCAACTATAAATTCTAGAAATGTATATTTATTTTATATGAGATTATAGTAAGAGGATTATAATATTGTATCATGAAACAAACAAGCGGGGAGAAAGGGGGGCTACTGCCCTGGTTTATATTTCAAATGATGTATCTTTTCTACTCTTTACTATTTTAAATTACTGTTGACAAGATTTTTTATTTCAAATTTTACATGTTAAAGAAATATAAGTAAAATAATTTAATTAAAGGTCAAGGTAAAGAAATTCAAATCAATTGAAAAACCTTCAGAGATAGCATACGTCTTGTTATAATTGATTATAAAATGGTAAATAAAATTTTGGGAAATTTTCAAAAGTGTCTTCTTTTTTAACTTTTTTGAGTGGTGCCATTTAGTATTTCTTACTTACTAGTGATACCATTATACTTTAAGTTTCTATATAGTATGTATGATTTCTTTACCTAAATGTTAAAACATAAGGGTAGCACACGTAAAAGTTAAAATAATAATAATATTTGTTGGAAAAATTAATAATACAATGGTATTTTGGAGAAAATTCTTATAAATCTTTATCTATATAATACACCAACATGATTATAAAATTAGGGAGACATTTCATTCATGTGAAATGACAGATTTACCCATGTGTTCATTATATTTTTTAAAAAATGATTCGGTGAGAATTGAACCTAGCTCTAGCTATCAACTTGCACACTTTAATACCATTATGCCACTATGTCATTTGAGTTTTTAATCGTACACTTAATATGTGTCTATCGCATGAGTGTAAAATTTTATATTCTCTTCTTCTATACATAATAGGCCAACACTGATATAAAGTTAGAGAGACAATTTATTAATGTGAAATGACGGATTTACCTATTTGTTTATTATATGTAAAAAATATTATTTCTAAGAGGAATTGAACATAAATCTATCCATTAACTTGCACACTTCAATACCAATGTTCCACTATGTCATTTGTGTTTTCATTCATGCACTTAATATGTGTTTGTCGCATGAGAGTAAAATTTGATATTTTCGTCATTGCGACCTATTGAATAACATTTTTAATCACATTTTTCTTTTCATATTTATTGATTTAGTGACCTATATATTTCTAAATAATTTAAATTTACTATTAAAATAATAATACTAATCAATATTTAACATATAAAGATAGTTATCATACGAAAAAATAAATGAATTAAGACATAACATTTATTTAATTAATTATTTGATATTTTTCAACTAACTGTTACATAAAATCTATGATGTTGCGTACAATAAATGATTATTAATACCTAATAATCATTTATATACTTATATAGAAAAATGTATAAAGTTTATAATACGTGTTTATTCAATATGGATACGATATTTATTACATACAAAAGATGATTATTGATATATAATGATCATTTATACATTTATAAGAAAAATATATTATAATACGTATTTTTTTAATATTGATACAAAATTTTTGCTTAACTACCCTTACTTTAAAGTCACCAATAGAAGACATATGGACATTATATCGGTTAAATAATTAAATGAATACAAGATTATAAAATTAAACTATTCTAACAATTATTGGTTTGAATATAATACTAGATTGTATATAATGATTAATTAGTCGATATAAACATATAGTTTGTGTTACTTATACAACATCATATATTCTTACATATAAATCATGATGATGATATATATTTTGGATGAATTTTTTTTTTTTAAAAAGATAACTTTATAGTTAAATGCCTAAGTGTTAAAGTGATATGATTCATGTTGGTAAGTTAAATCACTTATTTACAATCTTATTTGATCAAAAATTTATATATATTTCAATATTCCTTTTTAAAGTTTTGAAGTTCAACAGATTGTGCAATTTGATATGATTTATTTGATCTTATAAAAAAACTAGTGTTTATTGAAAATAATCACATAATTCTTATTGTAGTAATTTGGTTGAACAAAACAACTCATCCAAATATAATGAAGTTGAGATGGTTCGGTTGACTGACACGAATTACAGTATTACCCCGATCACTATGAAAATACGAGGCAATTTCAATTAATAACATATGAGTATACGATTCATGAAAAACATGAAAAGATAAAATAATTTATTTTAATTATTAAATTACTCTTCATATTACACGCGTAAGATTTTTCATCTCATAAAAAAATTAAATATTAGTATATCGATTAAGTAGAAAAAACGAGATATTAATAATTTTGAACAATTTTTATACTAACAAAATAATGTTGATATATCAATAATAAAAGATTTCGCAATCAAGATAACTTTCAAGAACAAACAATTAAGAAGTCAATGAAACAACTAATATTTAAGTACAAAATAAAAGATTTTGAAGGCCTAATCAAATACAAGTTCTCACATTAGTCACCTTTTGATATTTTGTAATAGATGTCCACAAATGTGCCTACAACTTAAAAAATTGTAACAGATATTTAAGCGTTCAAAATTTTACCATTATTTAAATATAAAACTTATTTCATGTAGGTGTATTAGCCATCATACTAGCCTAATCTTTAGTCCTATGTATATAAACACATACCAACTACATTACTTGTGCTCATTCAATTAAATATCACTCATTCAATAAAATATCACGTACAAGAAAACATATAATTTATTCAAAGAGTTAAATTAACAACGTTTGGCAGATTAATAAAGTTTTACATACAAATCATATGTAATGATCGTTAATCAATTTACATTAAGTATAATTGAGATATTACATGTTACATATGTATTCTCAATGATCAGAAGAAGCTCAGATGTTAACTGCAGAACAGATGTCATCAGTTTTTGCATGTCATCAGTATTTGACATGTCGTCAGTATTTACTTATCATCAGCATCTGGAGGCGGTTTGCTTCTGTTCCTTAAATCGTGGAAGAGATATCTTTTATGTCTGAGTTATAGGACTT
>PHNY01019612.1:671-12418 GCA_003724115.2 Anethum foeniculum
CTAGTCAAATAATTAGTTATTATTAAAATATCAAACCAAATTAATTTATTTTTTTCTGAAATTTTTGTCATTTCACTAAATTATATATTTCTTGACATCCGTACGGTTGGATCGTTGAAAAATATTTTTTAAAAAATCGAAACACCAATTTGGGACTAAACACTGGTTAGAAGTACTAGTCAAATAATTAGTTTACTATTAAAATATCAAACCAAATTAATTTATTTTTTTTCTGAAATTTTTGTCATATTACTAAAATATATATATTTCGACATCCATACGGTTGGATCGTTGAGAAATATTTTTTAAAATATCAGAAAAATATTCGTAATAATTAAAAATATAAAATCATATTTTTTTAATTTTTTTCGAGCCGAGCTCGAGCCGAACCGAGCCGAACCGAGGCCGAGCTCGAGCCGAACATGCCAAAAGCTCGGCTCGAGCTCGTTTTCTTAACAAACACTTTTTTGTGTTCGAGCTCGAGCTCGAGCTCGAGCCCTTAACAAACCGAGCCGAACCGAGCCCTTAACGAGCCGAGCTCGAGCTTGTTCGCGAACAGCTCTAACTGTGCAATTTGATCGAACAGAACCAATTCAACCAACCAACTATTAAAAAAAGAAGCTACTGATACAAGAAAAATGGACGGTTACTTCACCTGAACCAGCGTTCAGCAACGTCGAGCTGGGGTTTATTGGAAGAAAAACAGAGTAAACAGTGTCGTCTTTGAGAAATGCTAAAGGTCTCGATTGTTTTCAAAATGATACGTGTCATTTTGGGAGACATTTTCGGAATCATTTCGGGGTAAGTAGGATTACTCGACCTGCAAGTTGCAAACTTATTTTCTGTTGATATACTTTACAAACGCCTGAAAATCAAGAAAATAAATACAAAAAGTAAGTCTGTTGTAAAAAGTTTGTAGTAAACAATTTTGCATACAAGTCATACGTTCTTTATTTTAATTTCAAGCATATGCATTCATTGACTTGCTATTTGTTCATGTAATATAACCATGAACAAGAGACGATAAGTCAATTACTTCAGTTGTCTGTGCATTATTACATATATATACGGTATGTAAGCCCGCGGTGCTAGGCGTTTTAGAAATAATAAAATTAATCGTTTGACATTTTAAGTAGTATAAATGTACTTTGCTTTGTTATACTATTACAGCTAAGAATGCATTGACTTGCAGGATGCTTAGATTTTAATAGCAAGATTAAGAGATAACAACGTCAAGTATTTACGTGATACATGATGATAAGCCTGTGAATTATTGCTTAGCATCCATTGACTTGTTAAACACTCCGGGCTGTTAAGACTTAAGTAAAGATTATACTGGTACTCTATGTTGCATTTTAATCGGCACTTGCTATTAATTCATCAATCTTAATTTCCTAGAATTCTGCTTATTTCAAGCTCTTGTATCTTGCTATTTTTCCTACTCTCTTGCTATTGGTTTGTTGCAGCTTTAGCAATTAGATCTGCATCTTTGTTTTCTTTGTACAATTCAAAAAAATATTCGGGAAAAAAAGTTTTGCATAGTAAGGTAAAATCATGGTTGGTCTATCTGACATTCCCTGCGTTGGAAAAATTGTGGATAGAATATCTGATGCTACAGTTGATGCACTGTTTCGTGGTGTAAAATATATGTTTTGTTATAAGGCGCTTGTTCAAGAACTCGATTTTGAAATGAAGAATCTTAACAGTAAGATGGACAAGATATCCAGCAAAGCTGAGGAAGAAAGAAATAATGGTAAAATCATTAACACTGATGTACTGACATGGCAGAAAGAGGTGGAAGGAATCCAGAAGAGTGACCAGAAGATTTAACCTTCATGGAGGTGCATTCAGTGTCTACCAATTCCTAATCCAGTCTCCCGTTTTCGACTGGGTAGGGAGGCGGTACAGAAGACCAAGATGGTAATTGAACTCAATGGCTCTGGAACGAACCTCCTGGATAAAGAAATTGCATACCTTCCGCCAGTCAGAAATTTTCCAAACACTTCTACTACATTTCAGGATTTTCAATCCAGAAAAGATGCTTATGAGAAGATCTGGAAAGATCTAGCTAGTGATGGAAGTCCTCTGATCCTTGGCATCTATGGAATGCCAGGAGTTGGTAAAACTCGAATGATGGAACAGATATGGAAAGAAACTAAGGAGAAGAGGATCTTCAACAAGGTAGCACGTGCAGATGTGGGCAATGAACAGTTGGACGTGATGAAATTACAAAGCCAGATTGCAGGCCATCTGAATTGCCATTTAGTTTCACAAGATAATGAGGAAGAAAGAGCTTCGCAGCTGAAAAACAGCTTAATGAATGGGGGTAAGATCCTCATCATATTTGAGGATGTCTGGAGGGAGATTCCCATAGACCGTGTTATTGGAACTTCATTTGGTGATAGTAGTAAGTCCAAGGGTAGTAAGATCCTCTTAACATCTCGAAAGGAAGATATATGCTTGCGTAACAAGTGCAAGCATCCTGTCAAGATTACAACTCTGACAGATGAAGAATCGTGGGATCTCTTCAGGAACATTGTTGGTACCTCTCAAATTGACACTCTGCAGGACAAGTCTCTGGCAGAAAGAGTGTGTAATAAATGTGCAGGTTTGCCACTCCTCCTTCATGCAGTTGGTAAAGCACTGCAATTTGCGTCTCACCATCTATGGAATGATGCACTTTTGAAACTTGAGAAGGGAAAATTCGAAAATATTGCAGGAATAGATCCACAAGCATATGCTTGTGTTGCATGGAGTATAGATAGATTACCAAGCGATGCAAAGTTATGAATTTTTATATGTTGCTTGTTTCCTGAAGATGCTGACATTCATATCAAGACGCTGGTACAGCTCGCTACTGGCTTACAGCTTATACCAGATGGAGAATCTACAGTACGTGCTATGGTTGATATTCTCAGGATAAATTGTTTGCTGCTTGAAGGTAAAAGACATTGTGTTAAACTGCATGACGTAGTCAGAGATGTTACAAGATCCATAGCTGCCAAAGACTATGCATTTTCATTTGTAAGATGTGGCTTGCAGTTGCCTTATAATGCTGAGTATGTTACTCAGAAATTATTGCATTTAGATCTGGAGAGTGCTAACGTAAATTTTCATGACGATCTGGTGTGCCCAGACCTTCATAACTTGTCCCTACGATACATGTACAAAAGCTATGTACAAACATTCTCAGGTGGCTTCTTCAGTATGTTTGTCAATCTCAGATTTCTGGTGGTCCAAGGCGCAGTTTTTAGTTGGAAGCCCCAATTCTCTCTTCAACCCTTGATTAATCTTAGGGGCCTTTTTTTATATGGTTGTGAAATGCAGAGGACAGAGAGCTTTTTTCCTGAAAGCTTAGAAACTCTTTGCATTTTTGGTGGTCGTATTAACAAGGCAATGCATCTACAAAACCTGAAATCTCTTCAAAAGCTAGAAATATCAACCGAGGGAGGTGTGGCAATGCTGCCAAATGCCATATCTAGTCTATCAAGTCTGAGAGAATTGCATATAATGGGTGGATTCGACATTCGTTATCAGGCTAGATTTATAAATTATTTTTCAGAGGCCACATATGATTGGGATGAGTTTAGTGATACATTTATCTCTTGGGTGCCCATGTTGGACGAGATAAGTGAATTAACTCATCTGACAAGTTTAGAAATTTTTATCGAAAATTCTGAGCCTTTTCATCTGCCATATATATTTAATAATTTAAGCAAATATCATATATGTGTGGGTCCGCCAATGAATTCTAGTCTTGAGCCTCGACTTTTACATGTTTCATCAACGAGATCGCTCGACTTGTGCGGTTATCATGTAAACGGCTTCGAAAGTCTGATGGAGAGAGCTGAAGAATTAATGTTGCGAAAAACTGATGTTGAGGTGAGTAGCATGATCAATAGCAACTATAAAGCATTTTCAGATTTGACAGCATTGTACATTGAAGATTGTGACACCGTGGAGTATCTAGCAACGATATCATGTGATGAGATTCAGCATAGTCGTGAACTGCGGACATCTTTTTCTAATCTAATTTCTTTATACATTCATGGTTGCTCTGCAATGAAATACCTCTTCTGCAACTCTGTTGCAAAATTACTCGGACAACTACAAGTGCTCAGAGTAGAAAATTGTCCTGCAATTGAAGTGATCATAATGACTGAAGGCACAAGTAACAGAGATATCATAATCTTTTCCAAATTAAAATCATTGCATCTAAAGAACTTGCAAAGACTCAAAAGCTTCTGCATGGAAAAGAAAGATATGACATTGGACAACTTTGGCGTGCCCTCCGTTCAATCTCATCCTCTATTTGACGGAATGGTATGGTTTACTTTGTAAATTGTAATTTACATGCTCTAACAAGTGTGATTCATATATTATAATAAATAGCTTATAAGATTATATAATTGGTATTATATTGGTTAACCATAGTTCTGATTAAATGTATTATATAAGGTTAAATTATTTATACGTAACATGTTTGTAAAAACATACTGTAAATAAGAGAGGCAAATCATAAATTAGTAACTGGTTTCTAATTCAGTGGGTGTGCTACAGGTTGCATTCCCTTCCTTGGAAAAATTGTTTATCATCTCTTTGGAAGATATATGTGATATCTGGGGAAAGTTTTATAATAATGATGACAATGTACGTTCCTCCTTTTGCGAGCTAAAAACTCTCATGGTACATGAGAGTGATAAACTGGAAACTATGATCCCACTTGGCATGTTGCATAGGGTACGGAATCTCGACAGTATATCAATAGATCGATGCAATAGCTTGAGAAACGTGTTCTTACATTCTTCTATTGCCAGAAATCTTGTTCACCTTAAGGAATTGTTTGTCTCCAATTGCGAGATGATGAGAGAGATCATTTGGGGGGCAGGTGAACAACAAATCAGTGATGACATTGTTTTCACTGAGTTGACAAATCTAAATTTAATGGATTTGCCAAATTTGAGTGAGTTTTGGCGTTACCGCTGTGGGGAAGCTAATATTTACAAGGTATGTATATTTATGAGAGTTTCTGTGAATATTTTCATGATTCTATTCCGTGGTTAAGCAGACATAATGCATGTATCAAACTGGCTTTTGTAGGTTGACTTCCCAAAATTGGTGGATTTTGAAATGAATTGTGTGATTAACTTGGAAGCTATAGATTTGGGCAGAGATGACTCCACTGGTCACCTAATGAGCCTGGACATAAGTTTTGTTAAAGATAAAAGTCCCGTATAAATGGCAACTTCAATTCGATAATTTGAAAAGATTGGCAATGAAAGGGTACTCTTGGTGGCATGAGCTGAACTTTTCATGCTTCCAGAAATTAGAGGTTCTTAAAGTTGTTGAATTTCAATGCTCGACTCTTTTCTCAATCTCCGCCTTTGCAAGTCTGCAACAACTCCAAAAATTAGAAATATCAAACTGTCCTTTATTGGAAAATATTGTGGAGGATGCAAAGGGTGAAGAAGGTTCTTCTGTTATGGATAAGAACAATATATCACTCTTTAATCTAAGTAGCCTGGAATCAGTTATTCTTAATGATTTGCCAAACCTCAAAAGTCTTTTCAACGGTGAGAATTACAAGTGCAATGTGCCGGCTTTAGAGGAGGTGAGAGTTAATAACTGTGGGCTCTCTACTCTTTTCACGTGCTCTCTCTTCAGAGATCTACAAAAACTCCAAGATATAGAAGTAGTAAATTGCAGACTTTTGGAAAGTATAGCTGAGGATGTAAGGGGTGATGAAACTTCTGACCTGAATGATGTGATTATCGGATACTCTAAACTCAGATCAATTTTGCTTCAAAATTTGCTGAAACTCAGAAGTTTTAGTTGCACCAGAAGGTATGCTTTCAGTATGCCCGAGTTAGACTATATTACCATTTATGGATGCCCCACATTAGAGAATCCTAGTTCCCTGAAAATAAAGCCAGGAGTGATGCATATTTATGATGAGGGTCGAGAGGAAGGAGTTTCAGATTTGAACCCCTTTAATGGAATTGATTTAAGTGACAGTGACGGAGAATGGTATGACATCAATCAAGAACATGAAACAGAATTAGAGAGAGTTGAAGATGATCAGCCTCAGAGTGTTGAAGAGCAGCCTCAGAGTGTTGAAGACGACCAACCTCCATCTAAAGAGAAAGTTGAAGAAAATCAGCCACTGCAAGCAGCTTTGTTTTTTCTCCCCTGGTCTTGCCCTTGGGCCTGTTAATTCAATTTCAATGCTGGTAAAAACAATTCTGATAATTTCTTTTACTCATCTCTATTTGTTACTTATTATTAATGGGTTCAGGTCTAGAATAAGTGTTTGCCATTTAACAGTTTCTGGAAAATCATTCCTACACTGTCCGATCAACCCAGAAACGGCAGGGATTGAAAATTAATAGTAATAACTTGCCCCGGTAAATTGGCGCGGCAAGGTGACTTGCCCCACAAATTAGACACGGCCTCATGTCGCCTCTCCTCCTTTTGTTTTCTACAAAGTGAATGTGATATGAAAGTATTCTGCAATTTGGGGATCCGACTTTCCGCGCTTAATTAGTGCCGCAAGTTTTTAGGGCAAAAAGGTTATTAATCCTTGTCCTGGTAAATAGGCACAGGAAGCTTAAATTGTTTTTTTAAATCCCATCTGTTCCCGGATTGATCGGTGCAGGAACAGTTTGCTAAAACAGTTAATAGGCTAACACTTGCCCTAGACCTGGACGCATCATTTGTTTTGAAATCCAAAACTGCCTGTGCCATATGAATACAATGTTATATAATACAATGTAACCGAGATAACAAATCAGCTGACCTGGAAATACACTGTTGCCCTTGTTTGTTAAATGAATTTTAATACATATATTATATATAGTCCATCAAGAAGTTATGGAGCTGTTGAGGAAATGGATGGAAGTTAGAACCATTATTAAATAAGACTTTTGTTTAGATTTCAGACCAAGGTGACTATCTTGTATTTGTTATCGGCCCTGTGTACCTCAGTCTGTAAATACGTACTTGTATGGTTCCCATTTCAAGAATAATTCAACACGTAGATAGACCCTGACTCGTGAGCTCATAGATTTTGGCTTGAAAGTCCAAGAATATGAATTATGTTAATCAAGAAGACACAAGATCTTTATTTCTGATTACAAGGATACTAGGAAATGTATATATTCTACATATAGGTTTCTAGATTACAAGCTACAATATTGTCGAAGAGCTAGTGAAATTCAAGAGATCTGTATGATATATAAAAAAATAATTTGCGGAATCTAAGCTGCCACGTTACTGCTCAGATGCTTTCATTTATATGTATACAAATGTACCAATAGAACAGGCATAATATGATAATACAATTGTTAAACGAATATAGGGGAACACAGAATTTGATGTAGGTTTTAATTTTTCTTTTTCTTTCTTTCAATTGTGTTGTTGTACTTTGACATATTCATTGCAAATGACGGACAACTTACCACACGCATGAGTGTGTCACAGAATTCACAGTTCATACGTAAATCACTTGTTGAGCTTTAAATTGAAGGGATGTGCAGTTTTTTTTTTCCAATTCAATGACTTATTATTTTATCCGTTCACCGATTCTAAGAAGGAATGAAGTTGTCCCATGCCTTCTGTAAGCGAAGAGTAATGCAGGGAGATGGACTTGACTGATGATGTGCATGAGATGAACTTGGCTAGATGATTCATGGGATTTTCTGTGAATTTTTCAGGTTGCACTGTTCTTCATAGCGCCCCTTTGATCCTTTTCAAACGCGAAGCTGCTCTTACAGGCAAACCCTTTGTTATGCTCGCTACGTTGAAGCAGCCCCAGTGGCAGAGTAAAGAAATTGAATGAATTGCCACCTTCGTTCTCATGTATAAGTGCAGAGGAAGTCCAAGAGGCACATTCAAATATTTTCACAGAAACTGTCCAAGATCTCGTATGTAGCATCTAAGGTTCCTGGTTCTCTTGATCTCACAGGTTTTCGCTTTGAAAAGCTTGACGTGTACAAACACATAGCCCCACATTTGAAGTTGTCCTTCTAAGAGTCCAGATTATTTTGCATGTCCTCTAATCGTTCATTTCTTGTTTCAGTTCTCGCAGGGTTGCTGTAGTGCCTGACACTAGCATAATTTGAAGACAGTTCAAGTTCATCATAAAGTGCCGAGATTTTACCTTCACCACAAGACTTAATTTTTTGCATGTGATTCTCGTGTAGTTGAGCAAGATTAGAAGTGCTACAGAATGTTCACGATCTAGAGGATTCAATGCTTAACTCTGGGGTTTCTTCTTCAGTACAGGTGAGCTGAATTAAGGCGATGAAGCACCAGAACCTGGAAGGCTAAGCTTTAGATTGAAAACTGGATTTTCCAGGTGGGTGAGGCAGGGGAGGCATTGCATGGTCTCTCCTAGATGTGACAACAGGTGGCAACTTCCCTGGCTCTTCCTTTCTGAATTTCATCTGAGGAGGCGACTTTCGGGATTCTTTCATAATTTCAAGAATACCGGATCCATCGAAATTTTCTTTTCTCTCTTCAAAGTTCCGTCTGTCAGCTCCTTCGGTTTTTCTATTGTGAAGAACTCTGATTGGTTAAATTTTTTGGCCTATGTGAATTGTGAAGACAGCCAATTAAACGTAGGCTTCCTCTGTCACAGGATGTTCCGAGCAGAAGAGTTCATCTGTTGAAGGGAATGCCATCACGATCGAAGAATGGAAACCACTAGGATTAGAAGAGGGGCTGAAGATCTTAAGAAGAAGGACATGCTGCATGATGAAGCTGAAATGTGGATAGCATTCATAACAGGCAACATCTTGGTAGTGATTTACGGGTTTCCATTCCAGGTATTTTCTATTGTAAAATAGAAACATGTAGATACACTCCACAACTACTGGTAATCCTAATTGAGTTGAGTACAAATTAAACAGGGGATTCATTAAACAAGTGTCGCCAACATCTGTGAAATTGTTACATAGATGGGTCATATTATCATATAGAAACAGCATATTCACCGTACTTAATAATTGTGATAAGGTATATCTATTGTTTTAGAAATACAAAAACACCGTATATATCTTTATCATACTCGTTATTAGGGTTGTGATATTTGGCCTTATCGTACTTATTTTTGCTGTACAGGAAACAAAAATACCATATATATCTTTATCATAATGGTTATTAGGGTTGTGATGTTTGGCCTTATGATACTTATTTTTACTGTACAAGAAATTAGAAGTTACAGTAACGAACAATACGTGGTAGTCAGGAGATCACAGGTTCAAATTGTTTTTAAGTTATTTGATTGATAATTTTTAAATGTGAACGTACAACTCCACAAGGTGGTTCAGCAAGTTCACAGTTACCCTCTTCCTCTTCATTTACCTTATGTTTTGTTTTCTACTAATTTCACCTAAAATTTAAATATTTTCAAACTCTGTCCCCATAATTAAACGTTTTCCAGTTGTACAACATTTTCATTTAAGTCTGTTAATTTCTTACCCGTGGTTTCCTTCAATTTCTAGTCTACCGTAAACATTATTATCATTGGATGAATTAATGTACCCTCCAATTCAGATAAATATTCACGTAAAATAAATGTCTACTCCAATTCAGAATTAGCACATTTTTGGTATATGTGTGTACGTCGACCATTTTTTTTATGTGTATTGAGTGTTATTATTGTTGTGCCATACATGATATAGATAGCTCATATCGTTCCCATTTACATGGAGATGTCCATGTAGCTAATGAATGCATGTAGGTAGTTTGGTAACTTGTAGGAGACGTGAATATTCCTAATATGACTATACAATGTTCACGTATCCAACATATGTGTGTGGACGTCAATATTAAAGCACGTACGGCTTTTATACTCTACGCTTCGGAATTTTTTTTTAAAAAAAGGATGACGATTATTATAAACATGTATTTCATTAAGGGTCACAATCCTACCAAAAGATAAATTGGGCAACATGTATTAAAAATAGGTAAAAAAAAAAAAAAGACCTTCACACTGACATTTATATGAATTATATTAATATTATTTAAGCTATTAATAAATTTTATTAGAAAAAGTTATCGAATCAAACAACTTATATTTTCTAATATATATTAATGAAGTTAATAATTTACAATAAATCTCGACCGTTTTTTAATTCTTATTAATTATATTTTTGCTTAAACGAATACTTATTAATTTTAAAATAAATCTTTTATTGACTGATTTTTATGAGAAACTTAAGCGTATTATAATAAATGGATGCATAACAATTTTTAATTCTATTTCTTAGTTTGTTTATTCATAGAGCGTATTGCGAGATCGTTATGATGATTCTACATTAAAATAAATTTTATTGTTAAATTTAATTATCACTATATACTGGTATATCACAAACATATAAACTTTATTATTATACTTATTTTAAAGGCTTGAATTTAGATATGGTAGAATCTTGGGATCGCTAATATTCAGATATCTGGACATCTACTTTTAGTTGGAGTATTAAATTTCAATATAATTTTGCTTCTAATTTATTTATGTCTATAAGGAGAAAATTCCCATTATATTATAGAATAATAATATGAGTCTCATATTATCATTTATCGGGAAGAGTGTCCAATTTATCCATTCATATTCGCATATTATGTATGCATATATTGATCATGTCTAAATTCATTGAAATCAAATCACACAGCACTCCAACCCTAAACAGCCAAACATGATTTATGGTCGCCAACTTCATCCATTCATTCTCCACTCCTATATACTTCATTAATCTCCAATTCACTTTCAAATATATCACGTTCACCGTAAAAATAATTAGAATAACAAAACAATACAAAAACACATGTATACCCGCTTGCACATTATATCAAACATGTGGTATGTGTATTTTCGGATCTCTAACTCTGCCAAATTAACACCATGAATCAATTACATTGACAGATATAGAAGTAACAAATTATTTTGCTAAACTTTTACATCTGAAATGAGAATACAACATACTAACATCTATAATGAAACACAACTCACAAAAAACACTCGTGAAGTAGAAGCATACACGTATAAATTACCACGCATATGGAGAATGCGTAGAGGTTATAATCGCATCCGAGAGATGCGTATATTAGCTAACTATACATTTGTGTAATGCAAACAACATGCAAATGATGAATGCATGACCGAGAGCGCATTCATGGGATGTATTTACAATTTTCGGTATATTGACATTCTTATAGTATGGCAAGTTGGGGTGGGGGGGGGGGGAATCCGACAACAAACACACACACACACACATATATATATATATATATAATGCGTAATGGGTTACACATATACCATAGACGTATATAAATTGTCATTTCGGCACTTAATCCTCCGACTGGTATTCTAGACACACATACATTTAAAATTGATAATTTGGGCTTTCACTCACTATATGTGTATAATTTTTATTTAATTTTTATTAACTGTATAATGGTTAATGAGTTTATTCTTCATTAAAAATTATTAAGAGATTTAATTTGAAATTATTAACTATGATTAGTAAAGTAGAAATAGAATGGTAAAAAAGAAAATTAGTCTAAAATTTTGGAGCGGTCTCTAATTGGTCTATTCCTAATAAAAAATTTATAAAAATCAGCACATAATTAATAATTATATAATTTTTATTTATTTTAAATAAAAAAGTGATTAATTAGTAAATATTTTATCACTTGAATGATATGTAGTTTATGGATATTTTTAATTAAGTAATTATTGTTTT